>QKMX01357098.1:82-11167 GCA_003401595.1 Venustaconcha ellipsiformis | reverse complement strand
GAGGCATGATGCCCCAGTGCTTGACATCACTATAAACTGTTACTGCAGACATCGTAGTGATATGACTCCGATTGTTCAAGCTACATTAAAAATGAAAAGAACACACAAAACACTCTTTATAATGGCCTGACAAGTTTTATTTAACTTTGTACAAGTGTTGTTTAGAACATGTTTCATGAAAATATTGATCTCCAGCTAAGCTTCCCTATCAGTGGTGTGGCTTCATAGCAACCATATGAAAAACCTGTTTTTGACTTTTTCTCTTGAATAGTAGAGCAAATCTTGATCAAACTTGATTGGAATGTTTTTAAAGATACACTGTATCAAAAATTGCATTTAGGGTGGCAACAGTGTGGGGTTTTAAGCAACCAAGTGGAAATACACAACAAAACACTTTATAGAACAACTATATAGCCAAACATTTCTGACTATATCTTACCAAATTCGATACCATATATACTTGCTTATAAGATGAGTCCAACTGTAGACTGCACAGACCAAGATATTAATGCACCAACAGATCTGGGTCTGTTCAGTTTGTAAGGAGTAGCCAGTAGAACAAACAACATAGACTCTGATCTGCAGGCCCATTGTGCTCAGGTTCTGTATTGATTGTAGTTGAAATTGACTTATAAGCAAGTATATATGATAGACTGAGTGCAAGGAAAAATGCCTTTGAAGTATATACCAATACAACATTTGCTTTAGCTGAATATCATCAAAGTAGAAAAAACATGTCAGACAGAAACAATTTCAACCAAATAGCTCAAAATTATTACTGGTCTTGTAACTTTTATCCCCCGTTTTGTTCTGTATAATTACTTAGTCCATTTACCTAATAATTTCTAAATCCAAATTCTTACTGTTGTATATGAAAATATAACAGTGACTTCGTTATCTTGTGTCTTATGTGCTTTTTGAGGTCTGTAAGAAACTATTCAAAGTGGTATTGACAGTGGTCTCAGTATTGTCTAGCATTTAAATGGTATGCAGTCTTTCCATTAAGAATATTGCTTGATATTTTGATTCTCAGCTGTTTGCATATAATGATGTTTCATATAATGATGTTTGCATATAATGTTTGCATATAATGATGTTTGCATATAATGATGTTTGCAAAGAGGGCTTCATTATTATTTGATTCAAGTGCAATTAATACAGTGATATTACATGGTGTATTTGTGCATCTACATGTTTTCCTTGTACAGTGAGGTGTTGTGTGTACTTGATTGTGTAATAAAGTAAATACTTGTCATTTGTGCCCTGTTAATGAGTATGTAATATATATGCATGTGTTAGTGTGTGTGAAAATGAACTTAATGATAAATGAAAATAATGAAATGTTTTTTGGTTTTTTAAAACAAATAAAATGTCTGTTAAGTACTTTTTCAGGAGATTAATTTATCAAAGTTTGGATCTTTTTTCACAACCCCAGAAATGGTATTAGGTGATAAACAGTTAAACTTATTAATGAAAACTACTGATGAAAAATAGGAATGTGGTTTGAGTTGGGATATGGTTTGATTTCTGTGGATAAGTTTTGTTTTTAAGGAAAGCAAATGGGAATGACCAAACTCAGTTGTTATTTGAGATTGGTTTCATTTCAGGGTATATTTATTATATTTTTGTAACCAGTATCAAAGTGGTTAGTTGTACGAGTATGAAATTATCAGCTTTTTCTTTTTATTAAGGCGGGGATTTGAATATCTATGGCAATCATTAATTCTTGGTAACAGAAGCAGGCTGTCATCTCTGAACACTGTATGTGTATCTATTCACACAATACCAAACCATTTCTGCTTAGTATTTTTCAAAAAGATTGTTGCTGATATATTGAAAGTGTTCAAGAGAATCTTAGGTTTTACAATAATTAATTTGATAATAATTAATAAGTATATTTCATAGATCATGTTGATTTTACTGGAGTCATCATTTAGGTAACATTGCTTCCTGAGAATATTTTTTATTCAATTTGTAAAAGTGTTACATTTTTGGGCACTTCTATTACATAATATTTGCAATGTTTTAAATATGGGTACTAATTGCAGGACCATTTTTACAGTGTATGGTCCAGCTTGGTGGAAGCTAGACACAGCAATCTCTTTGGTGTCAGTGTGCATGCCTGTATGTCCATACATCCTCTGTTAGGTCACCTGCACTAGCCAAGGTTCTGATATGTTAGCCCTCTGTACACCCTGGGGGATCAATCAGATATTTCTGTGCTTTAGATCTGTCAATTTCGCTGGATAAGGCAGCAAGCTATCACATCCAGTCAAAATTAAGTTGCTCAAATTTGAACACAGTTCCTATGTGATTGAGACTGAGCACACGACTTGAATGGACTCTACTGCTGGTCTGTGTTTGTGTAAATATCCTTTCACTCAAATACACCAGTAATGGCTTCTATGTAATGTAATCATACTTTCAATGTTAAACTTACAAAGTATTATTTGGAAGTCAATTGCCAGCACCATTATTGGTCGATATACAATACAATGCTGTTACACACTATTGGTTAGTTGGCACTAAATCCAATTGATGTTGCTAGGATAAAGCAAGGCGTAGATTACTTATTGAAACCTTGAAGAAGTTATTAGGTCAGTGTTATTGTTTAAAATCAGTAGTAAAGTAGATACACGGATCTGTTTTGTAAATTCCTATGCTGTGCATTCCTTTGTGTACATACTATTATGGCTACCATTACTGAGAAAAGGAAGAGCTTTTAGCAACTCTTTTAAAAAAGCTACATTTCCCAGGTCCACACGCAATTGTACATTTGTCATGTCCTTAGCTAAGTTTCAAGGTCATTAGTGGGAAAGGTGTCTTATGTGCAGCTTGGAATACTCTTGTTTTGTGATTACCCTGATGCAGTAAATGCATCTTACATCATGATTCACTTTGTCCCATTTCAAAGTAGAATTTAATTTGTTCATTGTCACATTAAAAATAGTTCAATTCAGATTTTTGCACACTAAGTTGACTCAATAAATGTTACATATTTTGTTTATTTATTTGAAGTCATTTAGCATGTGATTTCTATTTTGTGCGTGTATTTGGATAAAGTAAAATATAACATGGACTAAAAATAGTCTGAAAAATTATATAAATCATTTTTGACAACAGGTAACATCTAGGGAAGGTCTTTTATGTTGAAGAGATGTAAAACACAAGAACAAGGAAGGACTCAGCCTAGCATGTGTTGGGTCATACAGCGGGATGTACATATGATTGCCAGATACAAGTACTGTTGAGTTTGGTTTTTGTTTTCACAATATTTGTTATTAATCAATTTAAAAGTGTTTACAGTTACTATTTGATGTTTTTGTTTTGCTGATTTCCATTTTTATTTTTTAAGTGTACACCAAGATATGGTCTTGAACAGTATTAAGGTATTATGTATATTCTTTCAAACCTCTGTTTCATATGAATGCTTATTACATTTTCTCAGCTTTTTCTTGCTTTTGATATTATTTTAATTTTGACTGTACAGTAATCCCAGTGCAGACTGTACTTAGTATCTCTAGAATGAGCCATTATTGTATTACTCTTTGCATGTGCATAAATAAGCCTCACTGTATGACAACCTAGGCAGCAGCTTGGAGTGAGTTTTTTTAACACACCCTGGGGATAGATACAATATCAATTGACCTTTTCAACACACCCTGGCGATAGATACAATATCAATACATACATGTGAATCAGTTCTACAATATTGGTCAGGCTTTTGTAAATTAGCTCAGGTTTTTTGCACACTGTATGCATTGTTATGCATGTACCTTGAATCCTGAAATTTGATGATGAGATGCACATTGATAAGTACCATGTCCATATCTCATGGATAGGTCAATGTGACCTATATTTAACTCTAAGTGACTTTCGTTATATGTTATGGTTTACTTTTCAGTCTCTATTCAAGCTAGAATCATCCAAATATATGTTTGCATGCATACCCATACCACAAAAGAATGTCACTAAGACCTACAATTTGCATTATTCTGACTTAGATTTTCTATCTTGCTCATAACCAAATAGGTTTTTTAGCATGCTGTGTATATTTTATTATACCTAGCTTCATGAAAATTGGCAAGAGCTTGCATTTGTGAGTACTTCACCTTTGTATAAAATTAGGTCACTTTGACCCACATTTCATGCTTCACAGGCTTTGGCTAAATATTTTAAGTTTATTTCTCAAGCTCTGTCCATGGTAGAATCATCAGACTAGATGACTGTATGCATCTCTATTAGTTCTACACCCTTAGAACAAAAGAAGGTCATGGTGACCTACATACCACATTCTGTTGGTTTAGGTCAAGTGGTTGCATTTTGTTCCTGGCCATAAAGGTTTTTAATACCATGTATATACGCTGTTAATTCCAAGATTCATGAAACTTGTTGAGGGGATGTACCTTGAAGAGTGTAGTGCTCATTGCAAAAAAGGTCGTTTTAGCACATGTTTCAGGCTTCATTCACATGGATTCTGTCACAAACACTTTCCATGCCAGACTCATCAAACTAGGTACATGTAATTGTATGCATATCTTTTAGGAGCACACTGTTACGGCAGATGATGGTCATTGCAATCTACATTTCACATTTTACTGGCTTATGTTCAATGTTTGCATTTAGCATATAACTATGTTGGTTTTTATCTACAGCATACTGCTGTATACCTGGAATCATGAAACTTTGCAATCAGATGTATCCTCATGTAAAAGTAGGCAACTGTGACCAGTATTTCACATTTCATAGACTTTGGTTCAGTGTGATATTTGACTGTACATGCTTCAGTCATTAAACTAAATATGTACATGTCTCTTAGGATACATCTATACCAAAAAAGGTCATGGTGACCTATATTTAACATTTTGCTGGCTTAGATTAAGTTTTTAGCATGCTTTTTATATAATATCTTTTGTAGAATCATGAATGCATTTTGATGAGCAGCACTTCTTCCTCGTTTCAGTAGGTCATTATTGTACATTTAACTGACTTAGGTTAAATTTACTATTTGGTTTCCCATGATATTGGTATTTCTGTTATTACCAAACCCTTGCAACAGAATAGTCTCATTTTGACCCGTATTTGTTGTTTCGCTGGCTTTTGTTCTTGCATCCAGCTCATGCCCACTTAAGCTTTTGGCATGCTGTATGCATTCTGTTCTACCTAGAAACTTGGTGAATGGATTCATCTTGACAGGTTGTACATTATTTTTGCAGAAAAAGGTTTCTGTGACCTTCACTTCATGCCTCAGTGACTTTCTTGAAATTTTTAGTTTAAAAAGTTCATTCATCGGCTGTTTATTCTCTGCATGATAAGGTTTACAATGGCTACTGGGGAGCTTTATAATCATCATGCTGGTTTTGGTTTCCATTGAAGTCTCCTGGATCCAATTTTCGTGAAACTTAATAGCTAGTCAATGCAGGGGTTGAACTACTTGCCTATTGATTCTTGAGCCAAAGGGAAATGGTAATGGTAACAAGAGCCAGTGTTATTCTACATGTTAAATCTGCTTTCCTGAAGTTTCCCACACCCACTTTGTATCAGATTCATTGTTGCATTGCATTTTGAGAAAGGGCAGTTCCTACTGAGTCTGTGATTGACAGATCACAGGTCAAAAAATTGCAAAGTTCTATTAATTTTATATTTGTAATATCTAGTCAGCCTGGGGGAATCAGCCATTCTCCAGATAAAAGAATTTGATTTACAGTATTCATTCTATTAAGAATATGTTGATAAAGCATTTATATTTTTTAAGAGAACTTGAAGTTTCACCATAGAAAACAAATGTTTCATCACAAGGGCCTAATGCAAAACTTGGCCAAAAATGTGTTTAGGTCAATTTCATGCATTTTTGTTCACTGAACATATTTCTTGTTTGTGTATTTTAAAGAGCATAGCTTTGTTTAGAGTTTTCAAGACACAATTTATGATAGCTGATAAATAATGAAAATAAACATTGAATATAGTAATAATTACAACTTTTCGAAGCTATCCTCTGTGTCTCTTATCGGTCTATGACAAAATGAGATCATGGGGATTTTTTAACAAAAAAGAAAATGTATGTTTCAGTATTTATTCTTCCATTATGATAGAGGATCTTAAATTATTTGACCCTCATACATTTCTGTTCAATATCTTTCAACATTAATGGCCAAGTTTGTGAACAAAATCTGCAAAGTGTAAGGTCATATAACTCTTGCAGATTAAGTTGCCACAGTTTATGGATTATTTCCCTTGTCAAGTAGGTAGTACAGCATTTCATCATGATATGCTTATTTATTCATTTCTAGTGGTGAAATGATTCATCAGTGTGTCAATAACTGTGCCGCCATATAATGATGCATGAAGTAAAGATTCACTGCAAAAATATACCTATCCTCTGCTAGTCACTTTAATCTTAAGCAGTCCTAAATAGTTTTATAACTTGTTCACCTATTCTTTAATTTGAGAATTTATCACAGAAAGAGTCATTTTGATCACAGATATTTGTTTTCTGTTAGAAATAAAGAACAACTACTGACAACAACCACTCTCTTTCTACAAATCAACAGACTAACTTGCATGGTTCCACAATAGCCTCCCTCAGATATTGAGGTTTAGACTTCAAGTTTGCCAATTTGTGAAATGTGCCACCTTAAATTCTGATTGGTAGTTATTTATTCCAGTCCAGGGCAAACAGTTAATACCAATTGGAATAGAATGTAGCTTACTCACTGCATGATGCAGCAGAAGTGTTGGCATCCAAACTTGATCCAAGAAGATACAGAGTAACGGAGAAACGGCACATAAAAATGGCTATAAAATGATCAGTAACGTACTTAAATCATATGAGGAACAAGTTTGGACTGTCTCCTTATATTGATACATCATATCAGTGACTGAACATGCTAACAGGATAAAAAATTAACATGGAATCAGCAATGTTGCAGATTTTGAACTGCATCAGTTAGTCACCTGATGTTAATTTGCAGAAGGGGAGTTGGTTTGTTAATAGCGTTTATTTTTCACAGACAGAAATTAGTGTCAGTGGCCATAGTAGTTGTTTTGCATCTGCAGGAAGTACAGTATAATTGGTTTGTTTGTTAATTCTCAGCCCCTAGCCCTGTTAATAATGAAATTTTCCATTCATGAGGAAATTGCACTGTTCTGTTTTTAAGATTTCACCATAATGCCTTTCAAATCCAAGTGAAGTCATAAAATTGGTAATAAGACAGTTTTACAAGCAAATGGCATGGTGATCAAAACAATTCCTGCAGTCCTCAAATGAAACAGATAAAAATGGCCAAATGTTTGAATTAGAATCACTTGCAAATATAGTATTTGCATACCCTTCCATTTGTTTGTACCCAAACCAATTTTAACCATGAAAAGTATCAAAGATATAAAAAATGCACAAATCATAGTCATTTCATTCATCAATTAATAAATTTTAACCAGATTGTCATCAGGGGGTCCCAAACACAATAGCAGGGAAATATTTTGTATCTTGTCAAGAATGAGAATGGTACATGAACAGATAAGTGGAGGTCAGTCTGCATACTGGAAATAGAATTGTACATGAACAAATAATAAGTGGAGTTCAGTCTGAGTACTGGAAATAGAATTGTACATGAACAAATGATAAGTGAACCTCAGTGTGCATACTGGAAATATAATTGTACTTGAACAGATGATAAGTGGAGGTCAGTCTGCATACTGGAAATAGAATTGTACATGAATGGATGATAAGTGGAGTTCAGTGCATACTGGAAATAGAATTGTACATGAACAGATGATAAGTGGAGGTCAGTCTACATACTGGAAATAGAATTGTACATGAACAGATGATAAGTGGAGGTCAGTCTGCATAATATCTGACAAATACTTTCTTGTGAGACAAATCCAGCTGTAAGCTGCACAGATCCAGATCTGCCATTGCATAATGCTCTGGCAGATCTGGGTCTTTGCAATTTGTTAGGAGTAATCATTAGAACAAACAAACAAACAAAAATTATGTTATGGCAGATCTGTATCGTTGTTGTTTGCAGTTTGACTTACAAGTGAGTAATTACAGTAAATTGATAAATCTAAAGCAGCACCACCCTATCATTGACAATCCTTCTATCATAATTTGTATAATTTGATATATATCAATACGTGGCATTTCACCAGTGTCCACTGGAAACAAAATTTGGCAATAATCTGCCATTGTTCTTCTCAATGCTGCTGCTAAGCATATGAACACCATAGCAATGGTAACCATGGTAGCAAACTGACCAATACACCTGTAGGATAAAGAGAAACAAGCACTATAACATGGACAAGAATAACTGTTGTACAAATCATAATGAATGTTTGTTACAGATGTACTGTTGTACAAATCATAATGAATGTTTTTTACAGATTTGTCATTGGTTTAATGTCAAGTATTTTTTAATAATGATTTGATTTTAATTTACATGTCATATTATTTGCCAGATACCAAGAAATAGTATCCAGTGATGAAATAAAATATTTTTTTATACTTGAGAACAAACAAAGAAATTTGTTATCAGCTTTAACTGCTGAATCACTTACAGTACTTACTGCCTAGCATCAATTAAGTGGAAGAAAAATAAGTGTTCTCAATGTCAATAGTCAGTACTTACCTCCTAGCATCAATTAAGTGGAAGAAAAATAAAGTGTTCTCAATGTCAATAGTCAGTACTTACCTCCTAGCATCAATTAAATGGAAGAAAAATAAGTGTTCTCATGGTCAATAGTTGGTACTTACTGCTTGGAAAACAATTAAATGGATAAAAAAAAACGTTCCTCAATCTCATTAGTCATCTTGTCGAATACTTTGATGCGTGTTGCCGATTTCAGCTTGGCTAGATGATAATTGTTAAGGATATAGAAATTAATCCCAAATCTTTAAGTTGTGGGCATAAAAAAATCCATTGCAAACAGTTTAGCTTTCATTTTTCTTCGTGTAGTTGATGAGGAGTCTGCTATCTTACCTTAGCAAAATAGGAAACGTGATGAAATTTCAAGTTCTAATGAACCTGTTCTAAAGAAAAATAACCAGAACGATGCTACAAAACATGCAATTAAGTTCCTAACATCATGGAGTATGAATGAGTTTTTTAGTTCAAGGTGTTTTAACTAAACATATCTCTCTCTTACAAAAAATATGTAAATAATTTGTTAACCAATTGCTATTTCCAAACCCTTTTGTACCAATCCAATTATCTGTCTATATGCATGTCTGATTTATCTTGTAACCATATCAGCATCCCAAGCCTCTCTCATCTACATGTAGCCTACCAGTATTGTTTACATATCAGCATCCCAAGCCCCTCTCATCTACATGTAGCCTATTGTTTACATGTGTATTTTCTGATAACTGTAATTATCAGCATAATGGTCTAAGATGATAAGAGACAAAAAGTTTAAAAGAAAACCTGAATAAATATAACATGATTTCTTTAAAATATCCCATATTTTATGTTATCTTGCTTATTTTACTCATGTTAGGATATTATGTCTGGGCAAGCTTAGATTTTCAGAAGCAAAGTTCAATTTTTTAGTCACTAACCTGGACATGCTGTCTTTAATAAAATGTTTAAATCCCTGAAACAGTCTTGTTTTGTATGTCCAAGTATACATTTGTCAAATGGTACAAGATTGCTTATTTTATGTGATGTGATATACATGATCCTAATATTTGCTTGAGTAACTATTTCTGCTCAGTCCTCTTTGATTGTCAAGAGATATTATGATTTGATAAATATTAGAACGTTTAAAAAAGAAAAAAAAATCTTTGTTCATTTTCAATTAATGATATGCCATTTAATCATTGTATAAGGTTGGTATTATGTAATGTTTTGTAATAATGATTGATTTATATTGTTTTCTATGCTTGTTTATGATTGCTTGTTACTAAGTACATTGTATTAATCTCCTATGTGGATATTGCAGATATTTAATAAACTCATTGCTATAACTGCATGGTTGTGATATACTTGTGTTTCATTAAAATTGACCCAGCAAAGAGAATATATACTACAACAAATTCATGTGACTGTACTTGGACTGCCCACACATAGACTTTCACTTAAAGCTTGACTAGACCATTGTAGTTTTTTGATAACCAACTCATCCATAGGACATTTTCAACTTTGATACAGATATTTACATCATAATCAGTACCTTTGAAGTCAGTTGGTGTAAAATTTCAGGCTTGGCTCTATTGTAATAAATAAAAATTATAATAAATTTAATTTTAGCTCTTTTCGTTACAGACTAGAAGAGCTTTTGTCCGTTGGCACAAGTTTATTATCAATTACTTCTCCTAAACTACATAAGGATTGCCATGAAACTTTCACACATTTATCCCTTGGTCAACTTGGTGCTGAATGAAAATGATGTGGGATTTTCACTTAATTTGATGTTTAGTTGGTCCTAAATGAAATTGGTAATGCTCATCCAATATGGATTCCATAGTGGCCATCTTGAAAATTTTCTCACTGCTTTTCCTGAATTGAAAGTTTAATGCTATCAAGGAAAGCATAATGATATCATTGCTTCTCCTGAACGGAAAGTCTAATGCTATCACGGAAAGCATAATGATATCACTGATTCTCCTGAACGGTATGTCTAATGCTATCAAGGAAAGCATAATGATATCACTGCTTCTCCTGGACGAAAAGTCTAATGTTATCAAGGCAAGCATAATGATATCACTGCTTCTACTCAACGGAAAGTCGTAATTCTATCACAAAAAGCAACATGATATCAATGCTTCCCCTGAACGGAGAATCTAATTCTATCACAAAAAGCAACATGATATCAATGCTTCTTCTGAACGGAAAGTCTAATTCTATCACAAAAAGCAATTTGATATCACTGCTTCTCCTGAACGTCTAATTCTATCCCAAAAAGCAATGTTGATATCACTGCTTCTTCTGAATGGAAAGTCTAATTCTATCACAAAAAGCAACATAATATCACTGCTTCTTCTGAACGAAAAGTCGTAATTCTATCACAAAAAGCAACTTGATATCACTGCTTCTTCTGAATGGAGAGTCTAATTCTATCACAAAAAGCAACATGATATCACTGCTT
>QKMX01357080.1:5837-23306 GCA_003401595.1 Venustaconcha ellipsiformis | reverse complement strand
CTGTGAACTGTCGCCGAAATACACACAGACGCGCACACCATAAGCTCATATTCTAAAAATAAACAATTGCAATTAAATCCTTTTAAAAAATGCCTAAATCTAACTCTTATATCACCAACAAAAGGAGACAGAAAAAATGATCCAAAAATAGAATAGCACTAGATTCGTACTGAACCATAACTATCAATTGTAGCATGGTGTCTGCATCAGTTTGATAAATGTAGGGAAGATTTCCATTGCTCAGAACATATCCACGAGATCATGCTCAGTTAAGTTTGTTTCTGTATCAAATGTTAAGTAGAACATGCCTTAAATCTCTGTGTATATATAGAAACAGATACAACCACTATCCGGAGTGTCCTATATTTTAAAGGTCAAAATATAGTAGCCCTGTGTTACACTGCAATTTGAAACGGGCCTGGCAGCAGTTGTGTTAACGGGCCTGGTAGCAGTTGTGTTAACGGGCCTGGCAGCAGTTGTGTTAACGGGCCTGACTGCAGTTGTGTTAAACTGTACCTCATCATGGACGAATAGCCCAGCATACGAAATGGCCAGCTTGAGTCAATCATCTACTAAACTTGTTTCAAATCCAGAAAAACCTGCATGAGTTCTTTGGTAGTTTGCATAAAGGGGATGCCTATGAATTATTGTATAGGAAAGTTTAGGAAAGCTTCTTCTGCGCTCGGATCTATTAGTTGTACTGACGTAAGCTGGCAGATTTGTTTTTCTGCAGCCTCCTGCATTAAGGAAGTGTGCACCATCTTCTTCAACACCGCGATTCACATGAACCACAAAGTGTAAAATTTGTGGACCATACATAATGATTTGTATTATAATTATAGAGTTCATTTTTAGGAGCGAGGGCAGCACAAAAGATTTCCGAGGACAAAATGTGGTCCACGGAAAAGCTGTTGAACCACCCTGCAGTAAAACATCTGTGAACCCTAACTTAAATTTCATAATACGGCAGAAGTTGAGAGTGACGTTGATATTGAGGAACCACTTGCGCTGTCATCCAAGCAGGGAAGGAACAACTACCAACAATAGTGAAACAGCATCACATCAGAGTTACCGCCTGTCTGAGTTGGTAGATTTTGGAGCTACGAGCTATAAATAAATACATTAAGCCCTTACAAAGAGACAGCTGTGGTGTGGTACCCCCTCAAGGAACACTAGAAACTATATTTAGAAGCATCCGACAAGGCCAACAGTCTGTTTTCACACACATGGACAAGAGTGATCTGTATAGCTCACATGGAAACTGGTGCCCACAAATGCTTGACATTCAAGTTAACGAGGAATATGCATTTAGCTCATTGCAAATAATGAACTCACGGAAGATCTCTTGACTAGACATGATTCCAGCAAGGATAAACCTAGTAGACAAGTGTGCACCATATTTGCGTTATATTTATCAGACTTGTCTCTTCACAGAGTATGTCCATGATATGTGGATAACAGCAAATGTCATGGCTATCTTCAAAAAACGGAGAAAGATTCAAAGCCGGTAACTATCGAACTCTCTCCCTTACATGTATCTGCAATAAAATGTTCGAACACATCATAGTCAGTAATATGATGCATCATCCACATCATTTCATCATCCTAACAGACCGTCAACAATTTCCATTCCAGACGAAAACCAATTGTGGATGAGCTCGCCAAATCCCAAGACAAAAGCAGGCGATCTTGCGGGCCTTGATCTTAGTAAGTCTTTCGATCGCGTCCCGATGAAGGGCTACTTGGCAAGTTTGACCACTATCGAATCAGGAAAAATTATCTGCAATGATACCGCAATTTTCTGACAGATCGCAGAGGGTTGCTGTAATGGAGCAAAATCAGGCCCAGCACAGGTTGTTAGAGGAATACATCAAGGGAGTGCTCTAAGTGACATCCTCTCCCTATATTTATCAATGTCTATTATTAAGCGTCAAATCCAACAAAAAAATCAACGCCTCAAAGGATCACGAGATCCTTTATGAAGATCTGAACCAAGTGGCTCTCTGCGAAAGAACTTGAGGCATATCTTTCTCAACAGAATAATACAGCATCCTTAGGATATACATGAAGAAATCTTTTTAATCATGTGCAACCTCACAATTAATGTTTACAAGCTAGCTATTGATCAGACAATAATGTATCTTGGGGTGGAATTCTCAAAAGAAATCTCCGGAAATCCTCACATAGATAAAATAGCGAGAAAGGGAACATCAACCTTGGTTTCTTGTACCACAACCACCAAATCAGCAACGAGAAGGTAAAATTACTGCACATATTTCGCTTGTGGTACGACCTTGCCTTGAGTACCGCTCAACTGTGTGAAACCCACATCACAAAAATTTGATCGATAGGATAGAGATGGCTTAGAGGAAAATCTCAAGATACAACATAAATACAAAAGTATGTGCAACGTCAGTGCAATGATTGATCATCTGCAGTGGGAATCACTTGAATCAGCGCAAATCAAATCCCAGCCATCCATGTAGTCCTAGATAATGAACAAGCTAGTTAACATACCTGCAGCCATGTATTTAACACTAGCATATAGGCAAACTATTGCAAATCACAGGACGGCGTTCATAATGAAGTTAGCAACAACAAGCTGTTTCAAGTTGAGCTTGTTTCCGAATACGTTTGGCAATTAGAAAAAAATATCATAAACAATTGCAGAAGCTCCTGACCTTTTAACTTGCAAGCAGCATTCCAGTATTGCATTCTAATACACTATTTAACTAAAAGTAAGACCTGGTGATTCTCAAGGCTGTGACAGTTGAGGTTCACCTGTTTCATCTCTGCCACGTTTGGTCAAAATATGGATGAACACAAATGTAGACTTACACTCTTTTGCTTTTTTCTACCTTTCCTTTCATTACTATTCTCTGGTATCGTTACCTTTCTTCCTATATGTTTGACCACACCCCATGCGTTGCTTAATAGACAAGTGTATCTGATCTGTGTCAAATCATATATAGATAGATACACGGACTGTCAGCTTTTCTAAAGGGTAGAAACGATTATAAGGTTTTTCTTTAAACAAAAAAGAACAACAAAAAAAACATGCCTTATAAGAGATGACTGCTCCACTTGGGGTTTTTTTTGCTTGGCAATGGTCGTGGGCCACTCTCTGCCCATATCCAATAGCGGACACTGTTAGGTTTTTAAGAGATGATACACTCATCCGGGACACTTTGACAAGCATTAGCAACTACCTCTACTTTAGGTACAGTCCGGTAATAGCAGCTGTTGAATGGCAAGATAGCATATATGGATATGAAAAACCATCAAACTATAAGTGCGACAGCGGAACAGCCATCGAAAAAAAGACGGATGAGACACCGGACGAGTCTGTGCAGCAATCTCAAGAAGTGGCACACATCACTCAGGTTAAACATTTGATGCTGGTAAACGACTAGCTTAGGAAATGAAAAAATGTCATGCAGAGAAAAAATCAGGCATGCATGTTTGACCAGAAAAGGCAGCAATGGCTGCACACGAGCGTGAAATGCTATCATATGTTTGTGTGGTCGTCATTGGTTTGGTAGCTGCCCTTGCCTACACATTCTACCACGGCTTGCCTCCAGAGGAAATGCATAATGCAAATGTGACAGGTGTAAGACAACCGCCCGACCTTTTCATTTGGAACAGTAGCGTCAAGATGTATATACCACCGTTCGCCAAATACCTCAGAAGCCTTCATTACCACAGACCAGTACTGGACGACCTTGAGTTTGGATTTACGATGATTGCTAAACACTTGCTAAGAATGAAATCCACCGACATATACTTAATATGAGCATAAACGTCTCTGCTATCTCAACTACAAGCGGCCAAAAGACTTGCTGAGGCGAAGTCACATATAATGTTGCCAAGGCGTGGCCCAGTTATTTGATGTTCCAACCCATAACAAAGTGTTGTACCAGGCCAGCCACTTGCTTTTTTCGTACAAGTCTGGGATCAACACGCAAACATATGTGTTCACCGTGGTTGACGCTGCCAGTCATTACAATAGACCGAACCACTGGCCATAAAAGAGGCTTCCAAATTCGCCGAAACGTTTTCACATATCAGCAAACGAGGAGGCCGATAAAGTGGATCAAACATTTTAAAGGATGTCACCAGTCCAAAGTATACGGAGACTGTATAGCAACTTTTGATCATGTATAAAGTGCAGGTGAAGCAAGGCAACGTCGTCATCCACCTTGCGCATAGCATTGTGGAGAGAATTTGTGCTTTACTGAACGGCTGTTATGGCACCAGTAAGCTAGGATATGTTGCCTTGATAGAGCAAGACAGCGAAGCATAACTCTGAGCGGGTGTGGCAGTGAGGCCGTTGGCTGTCGTTAAGGTTGCCATAAAGTGTGAAGTAACATAACTCTTAGGTAAAAGATCTAATTAAGCCATTCGCTCTACACCTGTTCTGTCAGCGTAATCTGTAGTATCCGTAACGCGACTGGTTAGCCTGAAAGAGTAATAAGTACCTTAAAAGTTAATGGTGTGTGGTAACTATGTGCGCTAGGGGAGCTGGGAAGTATGCAATGCTGTGCAATTGATTGTGTATATGCTGGATAATAGATCTGAAATCCCAGGCCAGCTGTCCATATACTATATATCGGATGGTGTTTCTCGGCTCGAGGAACTACAGACTGTGCCCAAAGGTACTTTGCTATCACCTAAGGACATTCTTGGCCTAGACTGCCAAGTCGACTAATCTGGTTGAGATAATAAGACTCTTTGGAATATGTGGAAAAAACGGCTGTTATGGATTGGTAGCCAGTCCAACTTCAAATTTGGTTTCATGCAGATGCGTATGGCAACCTATTTTGTGGATCTAATACATCCAGCACAGCAAAAGCTGAAAATCGAAGCATGCAGAGGGTTGCATGACACTGCATTTGCCTCCACGACCAAATAAGGTAAAAAGTCCGTGCAAAACCTTGCGAAGATGCTTACATGTGCCTCGAAGAATTTCGGCAAATCCCTAAACATCTCAAGTGACCGGCCAAAGGCCTTCTTGACTTTTGGATAAAGCACCATTTCCATATGCTTTTGTAGCAAAGAACGATGCTATCTACAATCTCCTCGAACTTCTGGAGGTATGTAAGCCAAGCCTATATACATCCAAGGCTACATAGCTCGTTGAGAAAGTCCTGAATTGAATTGTTGTTAGTGTACGGTAATGGCTGCATTCTTTAGTTGAGATGTCGTCCTGTGCTATCCACATTTTCGTGTTCAGTAGCGTGAGGTTTATTCTGTAGACTCCTGTTTTTATGGTTGACGATGCGCATGGCACCATCTGGTGATGGAACTACGATCTTTGAGAGTCTCTAGGTACAGACCATACCACGTGTCTTTTTCTACCACTGCTCTTAGGAAAACTTTGACTTTTCTAATTTCAAGAAGGTCAGCCCACATGATGTTTTACAGCTTCAGGCGGAAGCTCACAGACGCCACTTTCATGACACAGTGCACTAGTCTTTGACCTCGACTGTTTTCTGTACAGAAAAAGAACAGCATATGACTCTTCGGATTAACTATGCACGGTGCACATAATCCGTTTTGATCTTAACTCTGTACAAAACAGTAAAGATATTAATTTAAGTACTTAAAAACATAGACAAATCTTTAGATAAAGTTAAGGTGCGAATTAGGCGTAAGGATGATGAGAATAAAATGCAAACTAAGCTTAAATCTGAAACATTATCCCTTCAATTTCATGGTGTTACATAATTAGTTCTAATATTATTCTGAGGACTAGCAGAGATAAAAACAATCAACAAAATAAAAACATTGTAAATTTTATTTCTAGTAATAACTGAGCAACATATGTAAACGATTGTATAAATATTTACAAAACGAGAAAAATTATTTAAAAAAAATAAATGACTTTGGCTGACATCATTCACTGGTTAAGAGGTAGAAAAGCTAATATAATTTCACAACCAGCAGATTAGAGAAACCCTGTTAATAATAAATCTCTCTGAAAGATTTGTGTCCTTCATATCACAGACTCTGGCTTTCGTGGACACTTGACTATCTAATTGATGGCCATTTTCTCACATTCATTAGAACACAATAAAATATATACTAAAAAACATATTCATAGACACTCAACTCTCTAACTTACTGTCATTCTTTCAAATTCATTTGAACACAAATAGAATATATACTGGAGAAGATATACTTGACATAATTGACGGCCATTATTGCATTCATTACAACAGAAATAGAATAAATAATAGAGAATATATACCTATATATATTCAACCATTAACTCCACAACCACTCTCTTACATTCATTAAAACAAAAACTGAATCCATACTGGGAAACATTGACTTGTGGACACTCAAGTATCTAATTCACAACCATTATCTCTCAAACATACATACTGGAGAGCATGTACTCATAAATTCCACATCCATTCTCTCATTTTCATTATAACAAAATCAAAAATACATACTAAAAAAAATGTAATCATAGAAACTCAACTATCTACTCCATGATTACTCAAGTTTTTCACTTCTGAAGAAAACAAAATTCAACCAAAAACACTACCAGCCACTCAA
Source organism: Venustaconcha ellipsiformis (assembly GCA_003401595.1). Classification (NCBI taxonomy): domain Eukaryota; kingdom Metazoa; phylum Mollusca; class Bivalvia; order Unionida; family Unionidae; genus Venustaconcha; species Venustaconcha ellipsiformis. The sequence continues at coordinate 16,742 of QKMX01357080.1, read as the reverse complement.
GCAATGCCATTAACAAATATTAATGTAATACAGTTTAACTGCTTGCACCAATGCCAAAAATGTCAATGAAAATGAACAGATCTGACCAGAGATTATGTCAGCACTAAAGAGATCACAAGGTTCTGACTGTAAAGTAATGTATTTGCCAGACTATAAATTGATGCAGAGGCAAGATGAATGAGCAAATTTGGTCATTTTTCCGTCCTTCATCCTTATATAAGTCAATGCTGAGTGTAAGACGAGGCCAGATCAATATTTAAGCTTTGTCTTTTTCACTTTGTTCCGCACATTGCAAATTTTATCCTTTCTGTAACTCAGTAACCTTCCTGGTCTGGATCAATAAATGTAACTAAAAGTACGTAATTTGTTGCACATGAAGTATTTTTAAATGTATTATGTACTTCTAACTACATGTAATGACACTGACCTGTAAATTTATTGAGTTGCAGATAGGATTAAATTTGTGATACTGTGTGGACATAAATTATAAATATTAAAAGTATCATTGTATGCCATTTCAGATTATCAGCAATAGGGTTACTGCATCTTTAATTTAAATGCTCCTTCCAAATTTTTATGAAAGAGAGATGCATATGTATTCCCTTGCATTTTTCTTCTTGCACTTGTGATCAAAATTAAATATGGCCTGATATATATAAGAGAGGGAGAGATATTCCAGGTCTTTGTGGGTTTTTTCACCTTAATGGCCCCGTTTTGCTGAAGCTTTTGTGATAGAGAGAAAAAATTAATAATTAAATAGTACATGTCGACTATGAAAATACATACCATAGTCCTTCAGGATTTGAACATTCACAATAGTTATATCCATACAGACTCCATTTACTAAGTTGAAATGACCATTATGCATGTTGTCTAATTTTCTTTGCATGAACTATTCCTACACTTCCACATGATCCTTGGACAATGCATGTGATAACTAAAACTAGAAGGAACTGCTTACCTAGTTCTATTAATTAATAATGGAATACTGTATTGCACTTTTGTACATGAGTATGATCACAGTCATCAAGTAAGTGAACAAAACAGATTACTGTACAATCCACAATACATATCTCTCTCCCTCTCTCTCATAATGGGGCATAATTTTTATTTAATCATAAGGTGTAGTAAGAAAATTGTGATGGAGTATGTCTTTGTCATGGTTATTCATGTTCTAACTTGTTAATTATAACATACCACCATCAAATTTATACAAGGCATATGACAAACAATGTCTATTACTAATGCATACTGCTTTAGAGCAATTACTTCTTAAGAAATTAATTTTTATTACAATTAATCATGTGATTGTTTCAAATCCTTCTCAATGTGAGGTACTATATTTTTTCATACTTTCTCTTACCCAAAATGAAATATGTGCTTATACATTATTTTTCAAACTTTTGGAGAATTGTTCCTATACAAAAAATTATGTGACATTCAACACAATGATTTGGGTGTCAAATTCCATATAAAAGTCGATTTGGAGTATAAGAAGACGTTAAAATGTTCTGGTCTATTGACCGGCAAATGCAGTAAACACGTAAACAAAATAGAATTGCACACAAAAAACTGACTTCAAGGACAAAGGTCTACAAGATAAAGAAAATACAATACAGTGAAACCCCATAATAACATGATTTGCTATATTATTAATTCAAATATAACATCATCATTGCTGCCAAAATCTTACAAAAACTGGATTAAATGGTTGACATACTATAAAGCTTTAGTGCCAAAAAACACTTTAAGAATTTAATTTATTAATTTGGCAAGATATAATGGATTCTTGAAGACAAAAATATCATTGCTTCTAACTTATTTTGTAAAGAAATTAGAGCATTAAAAAGCTGCTGATTTCTAATCTATTATTGAACCATCAACAATAAAGACATTAACAGTTCCTTGTTTTATTTTCAGTGTATCCTATGTACAGTTGGAAAATCCTAGGTAAACTATAAACAGATGTTTACTCAGTCATCTTGCATACACATACAACCACCAAACAAAGTGCTGATCATTAAAGATTTTTAACATATAATATCTAGACTACCTATTCAAGAGAAAATAACAAATCACCAAAGCTTCATCAAATAACCATCACATGCAACCAATGTAGCAATAAGTTTATCTCCTATAACACCACTACTACCCTAATTCATTTATCTAAATCCTGTTAGAAATGCAAATAGCAGTTTCAAATCACTCCCATATACACAAACCCAGTGTAATCACATAGTTACATGTACAACTGCAGTGTTGTCTACTACGGACTGAAACAGGACAATTATTGGTTGTCGGTAAAAAATGTAAATATTAAATATGTCATAACTGTTATTATTTCTCATTCAATATACATCAATTTAGTAACTGTATCAATGACATGCATAGCTTTGTAACCCCCTTCTCTTTAATTGCTGAAAAAAGACGTGCACGTTTTCTTCAGGTTTTAATCAAGAGACTTGATTGGATAATGTATAGCTATGGTACACAGCTCGACAGAACTACGTGGACACTGACCATAGTGTTATGACAGGGTTTCACTGTAATTATATTTGAATTTTAATGAGGCAAATTTCTCTCTCTCATGGTTATGTAATACGTACAATGTTTCAGCAAAAGCAAGTAAGATTTTCTTCAAGGAGGGAATTTTGGTATTTTTTCCTTATTAAATATAATGACTTCAATAATCTAATGATTTGGGAGGAATGGAGAAATAGAAAATACAGATGAGAGCAAAACCTTTTCTAAACAAAACTAGGAATTGGTGGTTACAAAAAGGAAAACTTGTCAATAGTAACATGAATGGGTTTAAAAACCAAAACTGAAAGGTACAGAATTTCATTTTCTATCACCACAATACATCTGGCACAGATAATGGTGTGCAAAGAATAATCTGTCAGTCACTGCATCAAAGGATTTCCCATTGTGTAATTCTGGCACATCTCTCATCATCATTTCCTCTTTCGATGCTGTGGATAGTAATAATAATAAAATTATGACAAATATGATGATAATAGTGAAGACCATGGCAAATCATTGTTGATGAAGTGACAGCAAAAAAATAAAGAGTGATTAGTGTGTAACAAGATAAATAAACTTCAGCAATGCTTTAAACTGCATTAAATTTTTTTCATAACCTGGTTGTGGTAAATACACATCCCATATCCTGATGGTAATCAAATGAGAGTAAAAAATACTAATTTAAAATGCAATTTGTTCCATACCCTAAAATAATTCTTTAAAGTGTACTTGTTTGTTAGCTGTCCCATGACTGACCATAAATTTAAATTTTCCTAATTTTGAATGTACAGAAAGAAAATGGTCCACAAACTTCTCTGCCTAACTTAACATTGCAAATTTTGCATTTACATGAGATTTTAGAAAATGGCACAGTCGTTTGGATTTGAGGTCACAGGACCCTGTGGATCTGAAATAATCTGGATTAGTGGAAACCGAACCCCAATGGTCAGGAAATATTTGGAATTAAAGACCCCAGAGCCATGAACCAAGTAGATCATAAAAACTGAACTCAGACTCAAAATGGAAATATTTTAGTGAATATATTCACAATAAATGTAAAACTACCAATCTGAGAGAATTAGGAAATTAGGATATCATTTTTATTTTTTTTAAATATCATGAAAACTATAAGTACAGTTTCTATATTTTGATATTGTATCTGAGTTTAGTTTTCAGGTTCAGATAGTTTCTTCACTAGAAAGTCCATCTATGTATGAATCTGTCATATGGTGGGCCCCAGAATGGTAGAGTGGCCTTTAGTCCTGGACTCATCCACTGTGGCAATGTGAGAAAGCTTGCCAATAACTTCCCATGGGTCAGTGGTTCTTCTTTAAGTTTGACTATTCTAAAATGTACAAATTTGACATCAAAATAAATAATAATCATATGAGCCATTTATGAATAGGAAAACTAAGGACGCCAGAAATGAAAAGATAATAGAAAAAAGCAGACAACAGATAAATTTTATTTAAAGTCAGTGCTGCATTACTTAATGAGAAACATTAGCTTTTTGTAGCTCTGTTACCAACTGTAAACAATACAGAAATTTAATTCAACAGACATTTAGTATTAACAATCAAACTGGAATTTTAAATTAAGATTCTAAGGTAAGATATCCACCTTCAATTAGTAATTTCTGATAAAAAAATTCAATGCAGAGAAGTCAATTTAGGTGGATATAATATGCTACAAGCTTACATTCGTGTTGAAATACACTGGTTCAAAATATGGCTGGTCAACAAATATAATTTTAAATATACAAGAACAAAGAATGACTGCAAACCATACTAAGCCCACAAATCTGACAAGTGTTAATGTATCATTAGCATATAATTAATAAGTTTATTCCAAAATGGAGGAAAATGCATCCATAACCATGTTTAAGTGACATATTCCAACATTTAGGCAGTCAATAGCTGCAAGCATATATACAACATCAGGGGCAATTAAAAAGCTACAAGCATATATACAACATTTTGGGCAATCAAATAGCTACAAGAGTATCTGAAAAACTAGGATCTCAATGCTAAGCACATGACATTTGATGCACAGAGACCAGAATTCATGCCTGATGTTTATTACTTACTCTAAACTATAATTTCTGATTAAAAATTCCATGCAGAGAAGATACTTTAAATGATTACAATACACTCTACAATTACATGAAGTGTTAAAAATACCTTGGTTAAATAATAAATCCTTAAGATGACATTTATATACATATTGATTGGAGTCAAGTGATCATACTGATTTTAAATATACAAGGACAAATAGACTATGAAAACACAAAGAGAGCACACAAATATGTTAAGTGTTAATCGAGCAGGAGCATATAATTAATAAATGTTATATTCTAAAAGGGAGGTAAATCCAGATATAACCATGTGTAAGTGACACAATCCAACATTTAGAGCAATCAAATAGCTACAGTCCAAGTAAATGTGAAAAACAAATCTAAAATGCAAAGCACATGACTTTTGATGCTCAGAGACCTGCATCCATAACTGATGTTTTTTACTTACTCTAAACTATATGTTCCTGTATATCATTTCCATTCCCATGACCACTTGTCAATAAAGGTGCCTTCTCTGAAAGTTAGAGTTCACATATTGCAGACATAATTGTTTATTAGTGTGTTGTCACAATAAAAATAAAATTTCCAAACCAATTTCTCATATCTAAAATACTGACTACTATGAGACTTAAGATGGAAATTAAGCTGAATGTAAATTCTGACTTATTTTTTGTTCATTCTATTTGGAACTGTATGGTGTTAAATAGATTTTAAAGTAGAAAAGACATCTCCAGTCTGGTTGTCTGGTTCCTTTACCTTCCAGGGGGTCAAAATCTATAATGGATTTTTGAAGAAATAAATATCTGAATGAAGACTATAAAGTTCCTTGCATGCATTTGTCTGTTTTGATGATATTGCTTGTTGTGGGTCAATCATTTTGAGATGAAATGACTGAACACAGACCATAGTTACATGAGCTGCACTCTTCATGCCAGAATAGTTAACACCTAAACTGTTCAGCTTGGCATCCCCATGACACTTCAGCACAAAGTAACTGACATGTATTTCTATAGTCTATACATTCATGTGGAAATTCATGTAATAGGAAACACAAGATCAAAATAGTACAAGCATGACATTCAAAACTGAGCAATATAGTGAATTAGTAGTTAAGAACGTCATAGAGCTAGTACACTGTGCTATTTTTCATTTTCAAACTTATCAATAACACTCCTTTTCACTGAATTTTACCTTTTAAAACTGAATTTCAAACTAAAACTTCAGTGTGCCAGAAAATATCACAATAGCCACATATGAGAGCAACAGTCCTAAGCTACATAATCCAAACATAAACAATCTTTTTTAACAACTCTTTTGAGCAATGGCAGATTGATACACAGATACAATACATATATTTAACAGTGGTCTATTGATCCATGTACCTTTTCATTTATTCAATCAATTTGTATGTATGTTCTTTGTTAGTCATTGTTTCAGGATTGTTACTGTGTTCAATAACTTTTGCTTTCTCAATGATATGGTGGAGAATTATTTCCTAATTTCAAGCTATAGTCCTCTTAACTCATATTTACTGCAGTTTGTTCAGTGAGATTTGCAATGTGTCACCAAAACATTTCATCCATATTTGAAGAAAGAAGCACAGCAAGCTATCAGTTTGATTTGCTATGTTCAAGAGCGCAGGATTTCCAAGTCAATTTTTAAATCATTTACTTAACTCCCATTAAACATTTTTTTCAATATTTGGCTTTTGCAAAATGCTGTAAAAAAAAACTTGTGACTGATATCTGTATGTTAACTGGACCATTAAATATTGCTTCAAAGGTAGTTTCAATTTGCATTATTCTCTTTTTTGTTAGCTATATTTTATCTTCATTTACTTGTTTCTTCCAACATGTGTGTTATCTCTCCAGATCAAAAGAATTTTTTTAAAAACTTTGTCATAATACTGTAAAATGCATTTCTAGGCACACTAACATATCTAGATGCTATCCATATATTCTCAATATTTCTTTTATTACTTTACAACTAATTAACTACTAAGACACATATCTTTAAATAGCCAAAGATAATAAGTCATCATGAGCTGAGAAAACCAACTTTCCCATTTTGGTGCTGTGTATCTCATGATCAGGTGATCTGAATTATTAATTTCCTGGTAATTTACTTAATGATTAAAAAATTTAAAGTTATTTTAACCACATATTTATTTTGTACACTTTCTTTTCATCATCATCAGTCATAAGCATATTGGACAAATGGTTTCCAAACTTTTTTGGCCACAACCTAAAAATATATTTTGTCTAAGCCTCAGTCTCATTTCCATAAATTTTATTACACTCAAAAAAATTTCTGGTAATCCTCTGCAACCTTTCACAATGTCTTTGAAACCCTTGAATTTGGTCATGACCTGGGGAATGGGAACCACTCTTTTTGACTTTAAAACACAAAGCTCTTTCTTAGGTATGCCATGCAGCTCATCCATGAAAAATCAAGAAATTTCTTTCATGTACTTGTGGTATTTAAATCATGTTGTCCTTCAAGTAATCATACATGTTAGAGAACTTCCTGTTCCCTATCATTCAAGTGTAAAAGTTTCAGTTTACAAAACCCGTCTCCATCACAAATTAGTTTTATTCTAAAGCAGTTTAACTGATTATGATTTTTGTGATATAATCTTTAGAGAAACAATTTTGATAGTTCTAACAAAGTGGATTCACTATAAATATGTTTGACTAATTTCATTTATAGCTTCTATACAAACCAAGACTGAATCATCAATAACTGCTCTCCAAGCTAATGACTGATGTTTATGCAACTTTGAAAATTTATTTTTATTCATATATAGTTTTTAGTTTCTTTTTACCTATCATTCAAACTTTAAAAATCCTTTAAAACTCAATAGTTGTCTGAGCTCTCTGTAGATATGAATCTCAGACATAATTCTAAAGTACAACTCCTTACTTTTTTAATTTTTTTTCAGCCTACTTTCTGACATAACATAAAATGTATTAGGTGCAACACTAATTTTGTTGTTTATAATGCTATGTACACAGCAGTTCGTTACAGTTATTTTAGTTCCTTTCTGGTCTTTGACTAGTTTCTTTAAAACTTCTGACATTTTCCTCCAGGGATGCTGCTTTCAAGTGTGAGAGGATAGTTCTCGATACAGTTGTTTACTTTTTCATTACATCCAGTCAATTTCTAAAATGTACAGAGTCATATTCTCATCTAGTATATTTGAGATATTCGCATCTCTATCTAATTTCATAATATGACCATTGAAAGGAGTTTGGTTTTACCTTTTTATTCTTCTCAGGATATGCAATGGTAACTTGCCCATTTATAGCAATTGTTTTTCATCTACCTATTTACATTGGTTCTGATTTACACATCATGATCAAATCATTTTTATAGTTCGTTTTGATCTACCTAATTTGATGTACTGATTATATTAGATATTTTGATCTACCCATTTATATAGGTTGTTTTGAGTAAGATACATAATGTAGGGCATTTGTATTGAGTATTCATACAACTATTTTTAATTTGTTGATCATTATCTGAATAATATTCATCATTAAATTTGGTTTATCAATGTGGAACTAAGCTAATTCCACTTCATTTTCAGCTGTCAATCATCAAGAAGTGTCTCTCAACAGATCAAGTTCTACACCAGCAAACTTCAAGCATGCACCATGAGCTAGTCCAGGTGAAATGACATAAAGAGTATGTTTGAGTTCGAGTTTTAAATGCAAACATTCATTACAGCCTAAAAATATCAAATATATATCTTCTTTATGTCAGTGATGGTGACTTTATGATGCAGTATGCAGTATTGTTTGAAAACTGAACTGGTACATGTGTAAAGTGTCCATATGACTGGGAAGGTCCATTGACAGCCAGGACTGAAAATATTTTACTGTGGTAAGCTTGTTGACTGGGCAACTGGACAAGATGGTTTAAAAACGAGTGACAAATAAATCACCATAAGAAGGATGCTGGCTGGGTTAGCTAGCCAAATATAAAAACACTCCCATATGCCTGGCTTTACCGCATATGTCATGCCCAAGCAGGCAGCTAGATTTGTACCCAGTGGGTGGCATAGATTTGTACTACGCAACTTTGTAGTACTCCCTTGTCAACAATCTTGCTGACAAAACTTTTATAACTCAAATGGCCCATCATTGATTCAAGATCTATGTCGGCATATGGCTTAAATATTTCCTCCATACTAGGCAATTTAATGGGTGGAGGCAGGGTATAAGTTGGAGCCAAATGCCCACATCCCCCGGCTAAATCATATAACAAGTGAATGGTAGATTGCTAACTAAAAATGTCTTGTTCACTGAATTTGGATTGGACTGTTTTAAAGAACAAAAGACCATACATCTTCTGTCCACTGAGATCTCAGTTTGCAGATGTTGGACAAGGGAATTTCATGCAGGCAAGGCAGGATTTGTAATTGTGTTCCGCCTGCTTAAATAACCCACACATTTTACATTTAATAGCTTTGTTGTTGCAAAATTGGAAAATACAATGAACAAAAACACCAGACGTAAAAACAATGTTAGATGATAGCTATCAAACATCAAATTATTAATGTATGTTTCCATTAGATGACCAATATCAACAAGTCAAACATAAAAATAACTAATGATTAAATTAACAAAGACAAAACAAAACAGCAATGAAATATATACTAATAATATAAATATATAAGAATAACAATGCTAAAAATAGGTGAACCTATGAATGAAAACTGTGTACTTGGTATGACACAGCAGCTAATATGGAGTTGCCGATTGTATGCATATTCTCATATGAACTGGTAACAAATTTGCAAAACAATATTGTAGATTTCACTAAAATACACCCAAAAAATGTCATATACACTACACAGGATGATTGTTTGACTCTGATGGCAAACAGAAAAAAATAGATATCCATGGATTCTTGGAGGAGATGGGTAAAACTGGCAATATCCTGTATAATGAGTACATATAAGGTGAGGTAATCTGTAAGAGTCACTTCCCTTTGTCTATACAAATTAGAGAGGGGAAGACTTTTCAGGTCTATGAAAGTCGTGACTTTCAGAGTTAACAGAAAGAATTCCTGATGGTAGTGTGATTGGGTAACAATTTGATGGAGAAACCTGCAATTTCACACACACTATGAGATGCACAAAAATATTACCACCACAATTTGCTCTACCAATCAATATAGCATACAAAGTGAAATACTTCTTTCAAGATTTTGTTTTTACTACCAGCAATTCTATATCAGAATTAGTACACCATTTATAAGGAAAATGCAAAGGCTACTGAAACTATTGTTTACATGCTGCCTTCACAAACATTCCTAAAGCAGGCTGAAATTATCACTCACCCTTGAAAATCTCCTCTACTTGATCCATGTGATCCACCTTTGCATCTCGACACGCTTGCAAAAGTCTCTTTTCCCAACATCCCCCAGTATCATAATTCTTTTTCTTCCAAAGACAAAGGGCATTATAGCACTGTTTTTGGGATGTACTATGATCTGCCTTAATGCGTTCTATCTCTGCATCAGTTAAGCCAAGTACCTTTGCTAGATTCCACCAATCACCTATATAGTCAGTCAGTTGGTGTAATTTTTTTTCTGTCTGTGCTATACATTTCAGTTTATCTGAAGACAAAACAACAAATTCACATGCCTTATGTACAATTAAAGCAACATGAAACATGATTGCAGATAGTAATGCTGTATTGTGTGAATATGTTTGTGAAAAAAAGTAACTGGAAACATGTATGCAGTAGAAACAGAACAAAATTCAAGCAGATTTTGATGTAATTGGCAATGTTTTTTGTTATGTGATACTTGTACTGAAAACATGTATGCAGTAGAAACAGAACAAAATTCAAGCAGATTTTGATGCAATTGGCAATGTCTTTTGTTATGTGATACTTGTACTGGAAACATGTATGCAGTAGAAACAGAACAAAATTCAAGCAGATTTTGATTTAATTGGCAATGTCTTTTGTTATGTGATACTTGTATAAAAATTATTTATGAATCATCTACACAAAATTATGGAAAAAAAGAGAAGAAATAATTATCATAATATTGTTAACGGGAGGAGAATCTATAATATCAATAATATATTTTTCTATATCTAGCATGACCTGTATTAGTTTACTGTGGCAATATGTTTTAAGACCTTGCCTTGTTTTCTCTTTATTGGCCAGCATTTTCTTCGGCACTTGAATATAATTATACCTGAAACTAAGCAATGAATTAGTTGCTTATTAAACTAACCACTAAATAATTTTAATAATAATAATAATAATTATAATAATAATAAATAATAA
>QKMX01357065.1:0-12973 GCA_003401595.1 Venustaconcha ellipsiformis | reverse complement strand
TTATAGCTTAGAACTTCAATAATTGCTGCATGGTACATGTCGATGAGATGTACTTCTGAACTTTGAAAATCTGCATGCTGGTGTGCAATAGGACTTTTGAAAGAATATGTCAAGCATGTTGAAGAACTTATTTTAATCTGTAGACAAGTCTCAAATAAAAGACATGCTTTTACAACCATTGTCTTTGTGGATATAAACAAATCCAGGGAAAAAAAAAGAAAAATAGGTTAATCCACAAAGTACCAAACAGAGTTAAATGCAGCTGTTTAGTTTCTGAAAAATATGTGCATCAATCTATTTAAGAATGACTTACAATTTTATGTGAATGCTAATATTCTCAAAGCATAATGAAACTGTTATAATTGAATATCCAAATTGCAGTTTTGTTCCAATCCTCACCCCAAAAGAGACTGATAAACTCTCGTAACAATCTAAACAATCTACCTTGACACAGTGGCTGTCAAAATATAAGAAGTATCTTTCAGAGGAAGAAAAGCGTATGGTTACAATCCTTTCTTTTATTTTTAGATTTAAACAGAACCATAAAGCTTGATCGTCTCAAGCACAGATACAACTAAGGCTAGGAATGTCAGTGGGAACAAAAACGATGCTCATCGCAGATAAAGTGGACCTCAGTGGCCCATACCAAGTCAAAAAGGGGTGTTACAAATGTTGTTACCTGTTTCTTGTTTATTCAACAGAATCAAAATGACATAACTATGACAGATACTTGCATAATGGATTTTCAAATGTTGCAATAAATAGTCATTATTCCAGTATGGATTTATCAAATTTTGTAATAAACAGTCACTAGTCCAGCATAATAAACAATGAATCAGATAATGTTGAATCAGACTTTGACCTCAATTATATGCAATTTCTATCCACTATTAAGGACATGATTATTTTACTGGATATAGGAATTGTACTAAAATGGGAATGAGTATCACTCAGCAATGTCTGATTCAAAATATATGATAAAAGAAAGTGAATATGTATTAAAGCAATTAATTATTCCTTAACCATGGCTTCTGTGATCATTATCAGCCTTCCCTATCACATGCCTTCTGTACTGAGATTTGAATTCATTGTGCTTAAGTAACCACCACTCTCTGAAATTTGTTTTGGACATTTCAGTCTATATTGTGTCTCTCCAGTGCACTACTTTGGAAAAAAATTGCTTTGAAAAATGTTGGCATGATTCTATGGATACACCTGCACAAAAATTAAAAAGTTTTAGAGATAGTTGACCTAGAGACCTTCAATGTGGCAACCATTACATTTCAAAGAGAAAATATACAAAAATAAAGTTGAATGATATGAGCATGGTTTTATTCCTGCTGCAATAATATATTAACTCTTTTTGTGTTATTTACATTGAATGATAATTAGATGCTGAGGTCATAATAAAGTATTGTTACCTCTTTGTTTCAATTTTAGGGTTGTGAAAGTTGGTTCTGCGAAACTGGTGTTGATTTCTACTTTGTATGAAGTGAACTGTTCCTCATGAACATCAAATACTTCAAGACTTGCACTGTAACCTGAAAAATCTACTGTCTTTTGGTAATACTGAAGTTCCACTGTCACAGCTGATAAATAAATCCTGAAGTTAATCCTGAAGTTACTGGAATTCTGCAGCTGCTCCAGCATACCATTCCTGACAAGATACCATGTAACAATGGGCTGAAAGAGGCCAGAGTAGAACTCGATGTGCATGTAACCAGCTTTTACTTTCTCCGCATCAAAATATCTTGCATAAGATGTAATTACAGGTTGGTCTGAAAATGTAATGTTTTCTTTTGCATTTCAATCAACTGATGAAGCTTTAAAGTATAAAGGTTCATTCTGCTCCTTTAATATATTATCAGTAATTTATTACATGTTTAACTCACATGCATCTCTATCAATTAGTCCGATTGCAATTACATGCAAAGATTTATACAAGTGTCATTGTATTTGTAATTTATCATACCTTTAAGTCCAGATATACAAGGTCCACAACCCCAAAACTCAACTTGCAATAAATTTGATGCTATTGCAGCAACAGTTATGCCAGTTATTGCTGTGATGTCATTAAGATTAATTAGTCTCCTTGTTAAAGTTAACCATTCTGGTCATCTTATCATACAAGAAACCAAAAATCTATATCACAGAAAGACCAACGTTTTATCAAAGAATATATACTAACACTAGTGTAAAATGGTACATACAGACTTTTGAGTTATCTATGGACCTTTGACACAAAAAACAATTCATGCAATCACATTTTGGTCAAGAACACAGACACATCTAATCACCATGATTTACAAATATGAACTAGACAGTGCTTTTTCTAGTGTTTGATTCTGTTCCATCAAGAATTTACTAAAGTCCGTTCTGATCTGAACAGCAGTAGCCATATTTGATGGTAGATTGGTATTATTCATATGGCTTTAAAAGCCCAGAGTTGATTTTTCTCAACTGTAGTCAAATTCTGTTGAGTGATTCTTGAGAAGCCATTTAATAGATTTTCTTCTTTCAGTAACCATAACAACACTTAATGACAAGTTTTCTTCATCTGTATAAATATGACATCCTTACACGCCACACAGTTTTTGTCAAATATGATACGGAGAATTAATTTAAAGGTTTTACTAGTTTTAGTATTGTTGGCCACATCTGATGGCAATTCTGCATCATTGGCACAAAGCTTTTTGCCAGAATGCTTTATGTCATCTATCAGCTCAATTATATTCAAATATTTTTAAAAAGATGTTGTAAACTGCAGTTGTGAATGACATATCACTATGGATAAAGGACCATAGCACATGCTCATTTTGCCTGATAGTCATAGGACAAGTATACTAAGTATATATCAATAATTATGTGTAATGAGCTGAAATTGTTCAGGTCCGGTACCAACATCAAGCCTAATTTTGGTCTATCTCTGACATGCTGCCAGATTTATCAATCCAATATTGTCAGAAATTTCCATAGCCAAAATAATGGAAAATCCAAATTTAAGGAAATAGTTTGACAGATTTAGTTTAACCAAGGTCAGATATCACATTCTTCTAACCCCAACAACTTAACATATAGCAAAAGGAAAACATGTAAATAAACAAGCCTAAACAGACCTGGCTGACATATACCTAAAAAAAAAATTAAATTTGAGGTATGTTTTGTATTTTATAGCACAGCTCCAGAAGTTGGTCGTTTAGTACCAATTTAAAAGTAAATGGACTAAACAGCCTTGCATATGGCAAGACCACAGTAGCCAAAGAAAGACATTATCTATTAGTATGATTCAAAACCTTTTGGTCTTAAACTGAAAAAAAAGTTCTTGGATAGTATAAAGCTTTCTGTAAAAATCCCTAACAGTCTGTTCAGTATAATTCTCAAAAATGTCCAAACTTTTCTCTTCTTTAAAGTATCATTCAGATATTGACATGAACAGTACCATTTAGCAATTGTCTTATATCTATGTTTTTTGTAATTCCCCATACATGGTTTTATGTAATGTTTGTCATTTTTATTCATGGCTAAATATTGTACATAATATCTTAAGTTAGATTTTGTATATTAACAGCTTAGAATTGTGTATAATCTATAAATAGATGCTTACATATGTGTTGACATTTGCTAATACTAATCTTAATAATAAGAATCTTTGGCATTGGTTGGGCTGGGTCACTGGAATAGGCATTTTCGAGATGAAATGATCAGTAAGACCCATCACTTGGGATATATTGTGAAATGTTGTAAATCAGCAATCAGATTCAGTTCCATTTTGAGTTATCCTCATTTCTAGTGTTTCTGTTGTAAATCAGCAGACATGTTTAATTCTGTACTTAGGTGTTTGGTACAGAGAAAAATAAATATGTTTATTTGGAATGATCAGTGAAAATAGAAAGTGCTTATTGTTTGGACTATAATATTATTTTAAAACTGTTGTGAATTATTCAAAAGAGTTCTGGATGACACCATCTGGACAATGTCAAAATGACACCATCTGGACAATGTCAAAATTCTTCACAGAGCAGTACATTTCCAGTTTGAAATTTATATGAACTTTTCATTCATTTGGACTTTCACAGAACTTCATCAGGGGCATTTTTGTCTTACTTCATAATACTTTAATTTCTCTAACATTTTTATGTATAACTTTGATAATAAAAGTATTTGTTAAGTTTTAGAAAACTTGCTGGATTTGCTTCCTTCTGTTAATTAGTTTGTTACCATGTAATCATAGCAATAGAACCTACTGAATGCTTTTTAACAATTTAAAATATACTAATTATCAGTTACAGCATCCACATTTTACATTAGATTAAAAACATTAAACTGCCAGGGCACCATCTGTTAGATTTGGTCAATTTTTTGTTGCTTCGGTTTTTAGAAATCTTAAATATCAAATTTTTTTCTCTTTGTTATAAGAGTGATCATGCTAGAAAACAAATGAGCAGGATTCATACAAACTCAAATTCTAATGCCAGAATGATTTCATATTAAATTTAGTTGGATTCAGTCAAGCCATTTTTGAGAGAGTCCTAATTTAATAATTTTTAAAAAATAAAGCATACTTTTGTCTTTACATTTGCTCTGCTATTACTGTTCACATTATACTATTTCTGATGTCTGCTGGTTTCATGTAAGCATATAGGGTGTAGTTTATTTTGCATTGGTAAAATAGTTCATCAAAAACTAATGTTTCAATTTTTTCCAAACTATTTAAAATGAATTTAAAATAAAATTTCTGCAAATATAATATTTTTTATTCTTTTTTGGGACCTGCTTGCAGACCCCTTGGCAACATGTGGCAGACCACAAGGTGTCTGCAGAGCACAGTTTGAAAACCCCTGCCTAAATTTATACCTCATTTTTAATTTTTATTTATAATAGCTGCAGATGCCTAATGGCTTATAAAAGTGTCCACACTTTTCATCTAACATTGTTATGAAATCTTTTAAAACAGTATTATATTTTTTATACTCATACCCCAAAATATATTCCATAATGTCTACAAATGAAGTTTATTGCTTTCTTTCAATATTATCATAATTCACACAATCATTTATAGAAAAAAAAAGTACATGTATTAGCATTTTGGGAAAACTTTAATAACTACTTATAACCAATTATAAAGTTTATCAACAAACTCTATTAGAATTACAATTTATACATTGTCTCTTAAAAGCAATTTTCTGTTGCAAGTCTTATTGAATATGAAGTGCTAGGCACATAATTATAATAACATTTGAAATTTTTAATGCTCAGTGTAAATCAGATCCATGGTATTATAACTTTGCCTTTCCACTATTTGCAACACTAAATGTAATCACATCATGAGGATTTTGGTAGATTTTGTAGTCAGTAATCTACCACTATGAATAAAATATGAAGGTAATCCTTCTACAGCTTCTTTTCATTACATGTCTATAGCTTTGTGAGTTTCTCTATCTCTTTTGCACAGTATTAAGACGCCATTTATTTTCATTCTTGTACTGCTACTGTTGCTGTCATATTAGCATAAATATCTAATTATTTGAAATTTTAAATATGATGTAAGAATTCACACTACATGTACTTTATGGTTATTATGCTAATTCCATCATATCTAAATCTATAACTTATGACGTAAATGGGCAAATGGTTATACAGTGAGTGGGAGAGTAAGGGTACAGAAGAACACAACTGTAGAGAGAAACAATCATTACAATATTATTCATCTTTGGCTTTAGAAAATCAGATTCTTTGCTGAGAATCAGACTTCCAGCCAAGGACCCCAGTGGAAATCCCCATTATTAACTGATACAAGGTGTTGACATAAGGTCATTGGAGCCACTAAACAAATCCTGCAGAGATTTCTATCCATATCTTTTCCCAACATTTTTTGACACAACAGATGTGTGCCTGGGCCTTGATTAGATTAAATAGGGCAGGACAAAGCAAACAAAGTTAGGTTATGCCATCTAGTTATGAAAATATTATAACTCTAATCACTTTCTAATTCATATTTTTACTATTACATTTATAGAATATATGGAATTTTTAAGAAAAGGCAAAGGTTATACATGTCAAACTGACTTGCTTTTCAGAGAAAGCACCACATGAAGCATCCAAATACCAGCTAATGAGCAGGAATGTCTGGGAAAAATTATCTTAGTTCAAACCTTAAATGAATACTGATAACTGTTGGATAAAAGGACATCATCATACTGCAATCCATAAATGCGTTGTTAACTGAATCTATCATTCTAAAGATATAACTTTCACTGCACTGCAGCTTCTGTTGTAGCTAAGTAAACACACATCATTCAAAGAACTGAAATGTTTTTAATGTGAAAACAATGTTATTGTTTCAGAAATGATATGCATGTTATAAAAAGTTACAAAATGTAGTTGGGCAAACAGTAGTTGAGAAACTGTATCACTGTTATTAAACTGCTTTATATTATGGAATGTATCATGTGCAGCTTTCTTCTTAGGAAAGGACATTCAATATATGATCTGTATCGCATGAAATTTAATGTTGATAATATACTTTCCTTGCTTGTCAGCTGGAAAAATAAAAATCTCTGAATTGAAACCATTACTTATTTTTCTTTTTGGAATTTCTATTTTTAAAAAGTCCTGGAATTCAATGCTATGCATAAAAACAAATATTAATTTTCTCAAAACTAAAAAAGTTGTTAATGGTTTAAAATTCAAATGTTTCATAGAAATAATAAATAAACATTTATGCTCTAGATTCTAAAAATGCTGGTTTATGATAATAGAAAACTTTATAAATGCTAGAAGTATGATACAACTACATCACGTCAGGCTCCAAGATATGAATGTCTGTAACACTCACCTGCAATCCATACAGACACCATGTCTTCCATGATTAATTGCCCTGTGCTGTAGTGTGTGATCCCATTACTGGCTTTACATACATAAAATCCAGAATCCTGGTAAGTCGCTCCTTCTATGGTAACTGATACCTCACTGCCTGAAATTTTTGTTAGCTCCAGTTCCCTGACTATAGTTGTGCTTTTATCAGGTGCTACATGAATCAATTTGTAAAATGTGTAGTTATTGGGTACACCAGTAGCCATACAGTTAATAACCACTCTGCCTCCTTTTGAAGTATTTGTTGTTTTCATTGTCAAAACTGGAGGATCTGTAAGGGAAAAGATAGGTAACATGATACCTGTGATGTATGCCATTCTTAAACAATACAATGTATACATTCTACAAGAAATTTTTAAATTGTAAATGTATACAGAATGAACTGCCAGTAAAATAAATCAACCACCCCCACACCAAGTCAAAACCTTTGACCTTAAAAATCCTCCATGGATTCTGGCCAATATTTGTCACCTCAAATTAAACTTATTATGCAAAGAATATTTTTCTCATTTCATTCAAATGACCATGACATTTTGACAGGAATGCTACAAGTGTACACCATAAAAATTATTGAGTCGGAATATGATAGACACAGATAACTCCTGGGCAGGCAAGGAAAATGCATGAACTGGACAATTTTCTTTTAGTTGAGGTGTCTGTTATTTTCCAGTGAATGATTTCTTATTCTTTTATTTGTCTTTCTTTTTCCAGTGTGCATATTTTCTAATAGACATCTGCCATTTTCTAATGCATATTTCCAATGCCTGCATTTTTCAATGTGTCATTTTCGTATCATTTATTTACCATGTCAATAATTTGCAATTGTGCAAAATCTATAGCCTTCTTTCTTATATAAAGTGGAAGGCATTGAGAAAACTAGGTGAAGATACAGTCAAGAACTGACATTTGTATGCTGAAGAAATTTTTCAATGTTCAATTTTCATGCAGTGATCTCAGTCATATGATCTTTCACTCCAAGTGTAAGGTATCTACAATATTCACTCGACATCTGTCATCAACAACAGTAATGTTTGGAAACTATTATTTTTATTTCCATCAATGAACTTGACTCTTAGGAGTTTAGTCCGGGTCTGTGAAGCAGAACTAATTTTACTTGTAGAAACCAATTTTCTTTTTGTTGCAGTTACAGAACCCTGATCTTGTAATTTTAACCTAAAACTTGACAGGGGTCTTTCTAAGCTCAAATGCATGCTAGGTATAAAGTTTGGTAATGGTAGATGATGGTGAAGTTGAATTATTGCAAGGAAACAAACAAAGTACAAAGAGAAGATATAAGGTTGGACAGAGATGGATATCATAACATAATACATTCCCTACATAACATCATGCTAGCCAGACTGTCCATTGAAGAAAAATAGCTGTAACAAGATTTCTCACAACAGCTGCTCTTGTGGCAATATTGGAAGGCCATTACATGTATGTTTAGGACTATCCACATATAGCAAGTTGCATAGTTGTGAAATACCCATGTAAATAAGGCCATTACATAATACATCTAGGACTATCTACATATAGCAAGTAATACTGTAGTGAAATACTGGTGCAAATAAGGCCATTACATGTACATTTAGGACTATCTACATATAATAAGTAGCATTATAGTTAATTACCCATGTAAATAAGGTCATGATTTCAACAGCAGTAGCAGTAACAAGATTAGTCTTTAACACTGTCACCAAGGCAACCATACTGGTGGTCTAAATGACACTATTTTCTTTTAAACTTAACTTACATATGATAAGATCACTAGTACTGAAAAATCTTATTTCAATATGATTATCCATGCAGGACAAACAGCAATAATAAGATTTTCTAACATGTTGGAGGTCCAGTTGGTTCAGTTTTCATTTAGGGACCAACCATTTAATGGTCATTGTGGTGGTGGGGAGAGGTGGGTGGATGTATAGGATATTTTTTAAAACTTATTTCCAGCCTCAAATAGTTTGAACAAATATTCTTACCTGATGTATCCATATAAAATTAATTATATCCATTATATCATTTTAAAAAGATTATTTTGACGTACAAATATCCTGGTTAGAAAGTCAATCCTAGGCTCTCCCTCCACACTAATAACAAATAGTTAGTTCCTTCAGGCCAACTAGACACAATATATCTTTCAGAGAAACAACTACATTGCAAGAACCATTTGTTCATGAGAAATAGCTACAACAAAATTTTCAACATGACCAGCATTGCTGAGGTTTCACTGTAACTAATTCCATTGAGGAACAACTAAAACAACAGTAATAATAATATGTCTTTTGATCAGAACCTATGCTGATACAACCAGCCATTCAAGTGTTGGAAGCCTGATTGGCACCATTTACAACATATTGTATATGACAATGAATCTTTTTTTGAAAACCACATACCTACACCCATCCTTTTAGGAAGGATAATGTTAACAACATTTTTAATATGATGGATGTGGCAGTCGCTGGGTAGGATGTTCAAAAAGGCCCTATTTTTATTCACTATCAATTAGACACTAGGATGGATGCATCTGTAAAATTCCAAAGAAATCCTCAAAGATGGTTAGGAGGAGCAGGAACTAGAAACTTGTGTTAATGGGCAGATCACCAATGAATGGACAATGAAGTCTGGCAAATGAGGACTTTGTGTCCACTAAAAGTTGGAAACATATATTTCTCATCTCAAATGATATGATTATATTGAATCTAAACGTTCACATAAAGGATCAAAATTTTAGGTCGATCTCTGTTTTGTTATTGTCAATTTTGGTAGAATACATTTAATTGGAAACATGTAGGATTAACAAGATTTGTGGGGAATGGTCACATTTAAAAAGCCATAATAGCAAATTTTAAAATTAGTCTGCACTTTTATCCAAGAGGAAACCACATAAGACCTGGAGCGACCCCGAGAATTTAATGAGTAAATCTCTCATTAAAATTTATCCAAGGGGGGAAAGGAATTGTCTGGGAAAATTGACAGACATGTTCTGGAAGTAAGAACTTGGAAAAACATGTGACGAGGATAGCTTGAAGTTATTTGCTCAACAATCTACACTCTACGTATTATGCTTTACATACCCAAAGTGGACATAAAGTTGAAAGGGCCAAAAAAGACGGGGCACCTGTAAATTTGGAAAAGAAANTCAAAAGTGAAGGAGACCTAGCTTACCAGCACAAGGAAGTAAAAAGAAATGGTCGCTGTAGAATTCGGACTGAAACAAGTCCATCAGGTTATGAAATTGTACAAGACAATGTTTTTGATATATTTCACTTGATCTAAATGATGATTTAAATTCTATCACTTATCAGATTGGATATTGTTATCATTATTTCTTTGTATTTGAAAATTTGTGCCAGAAGTTAAGTCACAAAGAAAGAAGTGTATCTTTTAATTGTAATGTATTATTACAACTTTTGTTTATGACTATATTGTTAGAAATTTTAATTAAGTTTTGTCTTTATTGGTAATGTGGGCTTGGTTTATTCTGTTCTATATACCTGCTCAGCTTTTTATCTATTTCACCTGTAATTTTCTCAATTTCTATTGATATTCACTCATCCCAGGCAAATTACACCGTCGGCAATCACCTCTAGACAACAATAACAAAACTCATAACACCCACCCCAACAAAGCTGGAATGGGATGTATCACAGCAAATGAGACAATATATAATGTAACAATATTAACTCTTTGCCTTCTGCACATACTTACTGCCCTGTCTACTAAGCCTGATAAACAGCCTGCCTTCTAGCTGTTGTTTGTAGGCTGAACCCCAAAGCATCATAATTGTTTCCTGAGTGAGAGCTTCTCAAGTTATTGCACATGCTGTCTGCATTTTCTATTTCAATCTTCTCCCATGCAAACTATGTAATTTAATGCAAATGATTATTTTTAACACTTACCTTGAACGTTTTGAGCCACTCATATCCACCAAGTACATACAATACTCAGGAATCAACATTTATATTCACATATTCATCATAATTAATATACCTCAAGATATCTGTTGTGTTAATAATGTTTATTAGACTACTTTTCTCACCACTAATTTGCACAACTGGAATATTTCTTTGGAAAAAACTGTAAAAGGAAATCTATCTCACTTGCATTTTCATCTAAATTAAAAATTGGCCTCGATTCAAGTCATCCACATGTAATGGTCCCACATGTTCTGACAAGAAAAAAAATAATTGCATGTTTCATCATTTCACGTTTCATCCTCAGATTTAGATAAATCTGAAATGTCCGGTGTCAAAACAGGACTTACACTCATGTCCAATCCTTCATTTTTAAATGGATCACTAAAGGCAATGTCATTTACAATGTCATCAATTTCAAATCCTTCAAAACTTTCATTGGAATTGTGGTCAGAATACAAAAATGTTGCCATTTTGTTTCACTCTCACAATTGAATTGATCTCATTTTCAAAGGAAATTCAAGCTTATATGCTGTGAAACTACTAAAAGAACACTTTCATCATTTTATGTAAGGACTATTTTCATTGGCAAAATATTATTTAAAAAAACTGGATGTTAGCAATTTCATCCAATGCATAGCTTTAATACGAAATGTTTATATGCATCTCAGAGGTTTCCCAACTCCTGGACGGAAACGCATGTATGAGCCAGTCAGAATTGACTTAGTATTATTAACAGCTAATGTGGATGCATCTCTGGGGTTACAAGGCAATTTTTAGCATCACATATACACATTAGCAGAAGGTAAAGTCAGTTAAAGATTAGCCAATCATTGTATGCTCATCGATTAACCAACTAATAATTTCTGTTAGGCACTAAGTTTGCAATACTGTTATAAGTTTCTTTCTTGCTATATAAATTTAAAGTAGATTTATGAGAATCTTTGCTCACACAATAAACCATGTGATTTTGAGTACTAAGCTTTAATGATCTACAAATGATGAATGGATCAGCACAAGTCTGGTGTCATCTCATGAAACAGTGATTGCAAATGACAAATGGCAATGCTGAAACAATTTACCACTTCCTTAATACACCACCCAGACCTGTCAAATCTGCTAATAGTGAAATACACTTTTGAAACTTAATTTTGACATTTGGTTTTGCTGCTTCACTAACTGCTAGTGTTCAGGAAGAACACATTAGATTTATGCAGTTTCAAAACAATTTGTGAATTACCTCCTTCAAAGTTATCTTATAGACACTAAATTGGTGATGTGCTGATATATGCAATAAGGATAAACAACATGATTGCTATTGAGCTCACCCTACGTTGGCAAGCAATATAATAATTAATGCAAAGCATTAAATTCATGGTAAGATTAAACTCAGTTCTGTAAGTAGCAAAACAATACCTACACTGCACAATAAGTCTGATGGAAGTGTATCCCATGGCTTTACTTTCAGTGTTATTAAACGAGCAAGTGTAGTCACCAGCCTTGTCTCTGTACACCTGTCTGAGTGATAAGGTTCCCCAATTACTCTCCTGTACTGCTGTTACCCCTTTCATCCAGACTTGTGTACAGCCAGGAAAACAATCAGCTGAACAATTTATATCAGGCAAAAATTCCCCCTCCAGTTTTCTATATACAGTTGTGTTTGGTGACAGATGTGGAATATCAGGACCATCTGAAAAAGTAAATGTGGTTCTTAAAATTTTCATGGTGTTACATACCAAAATTAAAATTAAAATATTTTGTAGGAACATTACTGGGTTATTACAGATATTACATTGTTTACATTCATCCTTAAGAAATATATAACAATATCAACTACTTGAAGACTGGTCAGCAATTTTCCCACCTAAAGAATCAGCACCATGTCACATATTTTATAGATAATTTCAAACACATTTAATATAAAAATATCTCATAGAAAAGTTTCTATTCATTGGTCTCTATTATGCTTTTAATGTGAAATGGTGTGTGTGTGTGTTTTTTAAAATGTAGTTTTAACAATTCTTCAGTCATATCACTACATCTTCAGTATGGCAGTGTATAGTGATAGCCAGCACTGGGACATCATGCCACAGACAAATGCATCAGGTCTCATCCAATCCTGACAGCAGCCAAACCAGCCCTTACACTAACCTCTTAATGCTGTGCACCAAGCGAGGAAGCTG
>QKMX01357059.1:7287-17503 GCA_003401595.1 Venustaconcha ellipsiformis | reverse complement strand
ATATACAAATATATATATATATATATATATCATAACCAGATAAATGGGAGTTAAATTGCATTACAAGGCCAGCACTCTACCAGCTGAGCTAACAAAGCTCCCTGGAAGCAATTGTATGTCTGCAGAATGGTGGTTATTTGCTGAGGAAAATTGCAGAAATTATGGATGTATTTTATAATACAGTATTTAAGTTTTTAGAGCATTATCATTCAAGTAGATTGGTGGAATAAGTCTCAATGTGGAAGGAAGACTTTGATAGGTGATCAGGTGTCATTTTGAGGACTGAAGATAAAGAGAAGTTGGACTGATTTGACTAATATAAATACATGATAGCCAGTTCTAGTTTTAGCTTCAACAGTCCAGAGTAGATTTATTTTGGCTACATTAAAAGACAAACTATAAAGACATTTGCCATTTCATTTGTCATTAGGAAAAGCAGAATAAATTGGTATAGAGATAGACTAAGCATAGAATGTTGATTTGCAATGGCAAGAATTAGTTTTGATGAGGTTGTTATGGATGGGATAATATGTGTGTAAGTATTTGGATAGCAAGCATTTGGTGGTTTAGTGTGCATGCCTCATGTTTATTGTGGCAAAGATAGTGGTGGACTATCACAGCCAAATAGGCAATTTAGATTTGGTATGGGACACAGAAAATACAAAATTGTCAGAAAACCTTTAACTAATTTGTAAAAAACATAAAATAATAAAAACAAGTGTCAATGGCTATATGTTCTGATAGCTTATTTCTTATCCTTTTAATTCATTCCCCATGACCAACACTTTGAATGAGTGTCACATGTTTTATCAAAACTTGCCAAGCATGTTTAACTTAGAATAACAAATTGCAAATCATTAACTTTTTCTGACATAAAAATTGTATAATTGCATACTCATCATCAAATATTTCTTTGATGTATTTTTCATAAGCTGTTGGATCATATAATGGGGGTCACACAAGTATACAATTAAGGAGAAACCTGTTTGATATAACTGGATTGTCATAATAAGTTATATGCTCGATAATCAACAAAATAAAAAGTGTTTAGAAATTTGGTAAATGTTTCAGCCTTATAGCTGACCCTCCAACTCTGTTCTATGTAAAAAGTAATTTGCATGAACTGGCTGATGCAGGGGTCAAAATTCTCTATGCATAACTTAGCTCTGTTACCATCATGTCTCATCTTAAAAGTTATCATAAATTCCATTGCTTTATTTTATTGGTCATCATTTCATCATAACATCAAATTCACAGAATTTCATATTATGTTGTTACTCATAATCCTGCAGATGTTTGACTTGAGTGTAGTATAGCATTCTCAATCAAACACCCTAGTGACTAGGCTGAAGAATGCAATAAATGAATAGGAATGTGGCATGCTCTATCTTTGCTTAAAGACTGTCCATAAAATTGGTCTCTTGAACTACAACTTGTATGTTTTTAATTATTCCATAGAGACTATTTATAGCAGTAAATAGTGCAGTTCCTACATATTGTTTATAATTATAAATTTTTTTAGCTTAAAACATTGATCATTTCTGTCAGATATGGACATTGTAATTAGTGTAAGGCATCATTAGTAATTGAATAAATATAAACTGTCAGTCAGTGGGTTTTCATGTTCTATAATTGGGCTAGTTCTGTTACTTCAAAGAGGCCAGCTCCAGTTGCAATGTGCAATCAATAGAGCCACCTGTTTTATCATTTGCCATATATATACATACATGAAAAATCAACAGATGGAAATCTTTAGGAAATCTATGAATAAAACTTTTTTTGCAAGCATTTTTAAACAATAAACAATGTCTTTCAATAG
Organism: Venustaconcha ellipsiformis; assembly: GCA_003401595.1. Lineage (NCBI taxonomy): Eukaryota > Metazoa > Mollusca > Bivalvia > Unionida > Unionidae > Venustaconcha > Venustaconcha ellipsiformis. The sequence goes on along the minus strand of QKMX01357059.1, from coordinate 15,684 downwards.
GACACTATGCAAATAGCTTTGAAAAATGTATACAGAGGTGTGTGCTTATAATGCCAGGGGTACATAATAGGTAAAGAATTGTTGTGTAGGAAACTGAATGCAAAAAAAAAAAAAGCAATAAACTGCAAAATTATATGGATAGGTCTGCAGAATCCATATGTGCATGTATATTGTGGACTGTGAACTGAGTAAAACAAGTGGATAGAGTGCAGACAGGTGTAGCAGTACATACCAGATCATCATTAAATATACACTTTCTTTAACATGACATTCTTTGCAGGTGTCCACAGACAGTGCCATTAATTATTTTCAAGTGGTATTGTTGATATCTATCTGGCATCCTGTTACATCAAGGAGACAGTTCCATTTGCCCCTTCATAATATCAAATTACTAAATTTTTACCATTTTGTTCCCTTCACAAAGTGGCTACTCTTTGTATAAGGCCAGTTTTTCATTGCAGAAGGGGTGTTCTCATAAGAGAGGTACCATTCTATAATAAACACATTATTTTTAAGGTGTAGATAAAATAATAGAGAGAAACTATTACTGTATTCAAATATTGTTTTGACTCTAATTTCAGTGTACAAGTCCCCAGAATATGAATCATTGGGTTTTGACTTGATAAAAAAAAGACTCATCCATATTGGCTACCCTGAGGCCATCAGTGAATTTGACTATGATCCTACTTTCCCTATCAGGTAAGACTTGTCAATAAGCATGGGGACAAATTGGAACTAACATTCAGATTAGACATTGTTCACATGAAAGGGTAAATGATAAAGTTAGAGTGGATTTATTCTGGAATTTGCTTTTTTTTTGTTTTTTAGAGACAGAATTGTTAACATGTAGTTGGTATAGGACTTTTTAGTATGCTTGTAATGTTTTCCATATCTTATTGCATTCAGATTGTGGATCCATGTCTTTTTACCAGAACCTGGACTTATAAAGGCTGTATTTAAGGACATAATATACACATTACAATTGCTCAGTATTTCTCAAGCTGAGACTATTTATATAAAAAAAAAAATAACACAACCTTTGAAAAATAATGTACCTGGCTTATTCAGTAGCCTAAGATGTCAGTATGCTTAATGATGACGTTTTTGTTAAAATAAAATATACATGACGTTTTTGTTAAAATAAATATACATGACGTTTTTGTTAAAATAAAATATACACAAGTCCAAAATTGACTGAGCTTGAGACTTGAGCCTACATGGACAGAGGTGAGTTGTGAGTGATCTGTTCAGTTGAACACCTTAGACCACCCAGCCACCTGTATCCCGATTTCTAATGTACATGTTGGGAATATAAATGTTTCTTAATACTGCTATGCAAATGAATTTAAAAACTAGAATTTATCATCCATATCATCCAAGCTACATAATAAACAGTTTTAATTAACTCTTTATACTTGCTTGAGTCCAACTACAAGCAACATAGACCCTGATCTGCCATCACATAATGTGCTGGCAGATTGTCTGTGTTGTTTGTTGTACTCATGCTACTAACAAACTGCATAGACCCAGATCTGCCAGCAGATTATGTGATTGTAGATCTGGGTCTGTGCAGTTTGCAGTTGAACTCAACTAAAAGCAAGTATATGAGGTAGTTTTCTCAGTGTTGAATAAATGACAGTATTCTGTATTTAATCTTTAATTTATACATCTGAATTTCATTAAAAATCTTATTCTGTTTTCAATGCCTTGGAAGTAATTGGTGTGCCATCTGGTGATGATTCAGGAGAGATAATTTGATAATTACCTATTGTGGAATGGGCCCATTCATTCTGTAGCATACTTATCTGCTTCTTTTATTTTGGAGTCATTGTCCCAGTCTAAACTGTTTGTGTTAAGGTTTTGCATAAAGGTATTGCATTTGCTAATATTCCTAAGTATTTTAATAGATTATCATTATACTGGGCATTAAGTATTATGAAACCTAGAAAATGTATTATGTGGCAGTCTTGCTTGACCCTATAAACTATGGAGTTCTCAGTCATAGAAAATTTACATTACAATTCGGATAAAATATTTTTCGTTTGCTTATATTTCCTAAACCCCTTGATGAATTTTCTTCCTACCTGGGATGAATTGTTATGAAACTAAGACATGTTTGCTCCACCTTTTGATATTAGGGTCAAGGTCATATGTTTTGCAGTAATGCTTTTATCCTTGCCTGAAATACAGGTCGTAACTGTTTTGCTGCATATGAAAGTAAGTTAATATATAGATATATTCTTGGTTTACTAAAATTGTCAGTTTGCATAGCATGGTTTAGATTCAGCTTAGATATTTCATTCAGTCATGTACATAATTGAAGAACTTGTGAATTAAAAAAATTCATTAAAATTTTGAAAGTTTTTGTTGAGTCCCTGCACATGACTTTTATTTTAATATTCCCATGCTTTTTTTAAAATAAGGAGTGGAAACATGTTGCCCTGCCCATTCATGCAAATTATGTATGGGTAATGACATGAGTAATGTCACACAACTCTTCTTACAGCATGTGGAGACTTAAAACTCTGAGATATGATTTAGTGTACAACACTTTTATAATTTTAATTTTAATCCATCAGAAGGTTCTTTTTGTGTGCAAAGATATGTATAATAAAAAGGTGGTTGTGGGGAATAATTGAGACAAGGGTGAGAATTATACTGTTTTGCAGCAGACTTTTAGCTTTTTGTCTTTTTTTAAGTATTTTTTGCTGAAAGTTTACATGCACATCACATAGTTGCTATAACAAATTCTAGATGATCAGGTAAACACAGGTGATTAATCTGGTTCTTTATATCATAAGTGCACCAGTCTGTCTACCTGGCGACAACATAGAATCAGTTGAAAAACAAGGTATTATTGCACTGAAAAGATCCCAAAAACAAATTTGTTTATAAGATTGTAGAATTGACTACAAATTTTAATAAAGGTTTTTAAAGTTGATCTTTGATCAAAGCCAGCAAAAGTTAGTAAACACAAATTGAGGTGGTGTATTTTGTTTTTGTCTCAGATTGTGTGACTTGAGCAAATATTATTTAAAGCATTGGCTAGACTGTTTTGAAAGAAGTGTTCAGAAAAGTGAATATCATAAAATCTTTTGCAATGTTCAAGATAAGAATTGGCACTAAAATCTAATGATTACATACATATAAGTTTTGACTATTTTTTCACCAATATGATACACATATTTCTTAAACGATGGGTGTTTAAGAAAAAGTGCACTTTTTGGAAGTTTGAAATAAATTCAGCAGAAAAGAAATATAGGAGTTGCCTTTAGATATTCCTATTAAAGAATCTTGAAAAATGCAGTAGCAAATATAGACGAAAAAATAATTGATTGTTTTTTCTGAAAAAAGATTTTGGTCAGTCTCTGCTTTTTTACTTCACCTCCTCAGAAGTTTTGCGAAGTTTTAACAAAAAGACTAAGAAGCCATCATGGACCACCTTTGACCTTTTGTTTTACTCGTAATACCTAAAAAAACATTGTACTTTTGGTCTTATACCCTCCAGATTTCATCAGTAAGGTGATCAATTAACAGCTTGCTGTGCACACATTGGCCCTCTGAATCTGATTAATCATCCATGCATAATTGCACATTGCACCACTATACAAATTCCAGTTTTCAGTAGATTGCTGCTGGATGGTTTCTTTAATTTATGGATAGAGCATGTAAAAAAATCTTGTTTTAATTTTTTTTCATCAAATTTGGTTTTTCATTTTTAAGTTTTCAAAAGTGGTAGATGGTATTTGTGGTAAATAGCCTTAAAAATGTCATTTTGTCCTACCACTAGCAGAATCACATGTATGTCTTTGTGATTGACTTTCAACACTAACTTCTACCCTCTCATTTAGGTTCTTAGTTCTTCCTACAAAATTTAGTAAACCAGGTATTTAGAGTGGATGTCATCCAGTCAGTTGCAAGGGTTTAATATCAGGAATACATACCTGTTGCTTTTTTGCATAGCTGATCATTTCTGGATGGAAAATAACCTTGAGCATATAACGAAAATTTCCTCCTCCTGTATGATGACTGGAAAACTCTAGCCCAAATTGCAGCCACCTTTTCCATGTGCACTCTTCATTCAATCATTTTTCCAGTTGTAGACATTACTTTGGATTCTTACAAATTTGTTTAAGTTCTTTCCTTATGTACATTGTTTTTATTGTGTGGAATTACACTGGCATGAAGCTTTTTTTATCTGTTCAAAATTAGCTCACTCTTTTTTATTCATATTGGTTCTGGTTATATTTTTATAACGTTGCATTTAGGTTACAACCACATAGAGGTGTTAATGTAATTAATATTGTATTTGAACAATTTTTAATTACCTTTTCTAGTTTGGATAGGTATTTAGTTATCTTGTTTCTTGCTGAAATTGACTCATCTTGATTCTGTTTTATTGTTGTATTAAATTGAAGAATCATTGGAATTCATATTTCTTTTAATGTGAGTAATGCAATTTTTTTCTAGCAAATGCAGTTCATACTGCAGTTTTTTCTTTAATGTTGTTTAGTGATGGAAAACAAGTTAAGAAAGGATAATACTCATTATTATTAACCTTATTTAATATTATTAGTAACCTTATCAAGTTGGGGTTTTGTCTCGAGATTTTGAATAACCTGGCTTTTTGTGTTAGGTATGTTTAATTTGCATTGTTTATTGGTAAGTTTTTTAAAAAAAATGTTTTGTTATATTTTATTACATGCAATACAGAATGTAACAATGTATGCTAGACTTGACCTTGTCTTAAATTAAGTTAATTTTCTACTTGACCTGAATCATTGACCTTTTTTCTATTCTGTGAACAACTAATACAAAGCTAAATAGTTTCTCTGTGAGTATGGCTTGACCATTAGGATTATTATATTTGCCTGAGTCAAAGAAATTATGTTTATCACATTTTATATTCTAATTATTACCCTCTAGTAAACATTAGGAACATTCTAGAAAATTATTTTCCATTAGGTAGTTTTTTTGTTCTTAGAAAATGTTAATTGTGACCTGAGGACTATACAATCTTGTTTTTCTTGAAATTACTCATTCATGTTTTAACATTTTCGCAAAATCAGTTGTATTATTGTTGTGTCCAGTAATTCATTGGGCTGGAATTTATTTATTCAAATTATTTATTCACTGGAAATACAGAGTGCTCTTCAAAAATAACATTCTTGTAAATAGAGACTTGAATTTATAGTGAAATTTTAAAGCACATCAACACTTCCAATTTTTTTTTTAATTTAAGTTGCATTTCCACTCAAGCTTATTCAGAACTTGTGTCTGTAATTCTAAGATTATTTGGGATTTAATTTGCAATACTTTAATTTTCTTTTTTTTACATTTTGACTTTATATTCTGGTGAAATAAATTATTTATTGAAATTAACAAACCATGTTGCTTCTGGCTCTTTTCTGTTGTTTTAAGACTTTAGAGCAGTAATAGGATGCTCTGGGAGTAGTGGTACCTATCGTGTGTGTGGGTACCTATCGTGTGTGCGGGTACCTATCGTGTGTGCGGGTACCTATCGTGTGTGGGGGTACCTATCGTGTGTGGGGTATGTCGTGCTCTTTTAGAAGTAGCTTGTCCACCCTTGGTTCCCACCAGACACTCAGCTCTCACCTGTGGCTCCAAGAAGCTGTAGCACATGCAGCGGCCACACCATGGGCAATGGCTTTGACCGGATGACTAAACCAGGTTGAGGGTAGCTTTTGTCTCAAAACGAAGAGGGGATCCATGGAGATGGCCTGGCTATCATATCAAGTCTTCTGAAGCAGCTTCTGGACTTGCCTGTTGGTATTAATGAGAGGTTAATAAAATTGCAGCTTCCTATCAGCCACAAACACCATGCAAAATCATCAGTGCCTACACCCCTACCCTCATGAGCCCAGTGGAAACCATCAAGCAGTTCTATGCCGACCTCAGTTCTGTACTGTGTTCAGTTCCAGCTGACAACAATATCATACTACTGAGGGACATCAATGTCTGTGTTGGCTGCGACTATGTTTGATGGAAAGGTGTATTTGGCAAGCACGGTGTTGGTAAGATGAACAACAATGTTTTACTCAGCAAAGAACAGAACTTGACCTCCTTATCACAATCTCAATGTTCAGAATGGTTAACAAACACAAAAACACTTGGATGCACTCCAGGTCTCGTCAGTGACACTTAATTGACTATGTAATTGTTCGCCAGTGCAATGCCCAAAATGTCCTCATCATCAAGGCCATGTGAGGAGTGGAATGTTGGACAGACCTCATACTTGTCTGAACTAACCTAAAGCTGCGCACTGCCCCACATCATCCAAGGCACCCAAAGCTTATTATGCGCACAACCTTCAACATTGTCAAACTCCAGTTGCCTTCCACCCAGCTCGATTTCCAGAAGTCTAGATGACAAGCTGTCTACCAATGGACCTTTACATGGAAATGCCTCTGAGAAATGGAACAAGCTCAGGGACTGGAAATGCCTCTGAGAAATGGAACAAGCTCAGGGACATGATAAGAGAGACAGCTATGGCGACTCTCGGCCCCAAGAAATGAACCCATCAAGACTGGTTCAATGATAACAAGAGTGCCATTGAAGATCTGCTTGCCAGAAAGAACAAAGCACTCATGGACTGGCATAATGATCCAAACTCCATCCTCCCAAAATACAGCTTCAAATCCTATCAAGCTGAGGCTCATGGAGAAATCCACAAGATTCATGACCAGTAGTGGGAAAGGAAAGCTGATGAAATGCAATGCTATGCCAACACTAACAACTCCAAAGAGTTCTACAGCTGAAGAATGTGGACAGTTTCAAATTGACTAGGCAGCACAATATCTAATGATTGCTCCTTGGACAAAGAGATTATTGTGAGGATCCAAAAAGCCAGTCAAGCACTCGGACAACTCTGGACCAAGGTCTTGCAGCACAAGGACATATGCCTGTCAACAAATATGAAGGTGTACAATGCAGTTGTTCTCATGTATGTCTTGTATGGCTATGATATAAAATGTGAACTGTCTACCAAAGACACATCAGTCAGTTGGAACAATTCCACCAGCGCTCCCTGAGATCCATCATGCTGTTCAAGTTTCAGGACCAAATCCCCAACCATGAAGTCCTTGATAGAGCCAACACAACAAGCATTGAAGTGAAACTAATCCAGCTTTGTTGGACTGGCCATGTCATCAGCTTGGATCAAAGCAGAATCCCAAAGCAGCTGTTCTTTGGTGAGCTAGCCCAGAGCAACCGAAACCAAAACCGTCCGCGCAAGAGGTACAAAGACAACCAGAAGACACACATTAAATAAGCTGACCTTCAAACCCACCAGCTTGAGTTCACTGCCTCAGACAGAAGTAACTGGCGAACATTGACCAGAAAAGTCAGTTCCACCTTCGAGGCTGACTGCCACCATTGTCTTGCAGCAGCTCATGAGAAACGTCACAGAGCTGCATCCCAGCCACCCCCAACCACCGGTGTACCATGCCCTACTTGCAACTGCCTGTGTACAATGGAATTTCACTCCAGAGCCGCATGCACATCCATCATTGATGAGACCGCACAGCACATCTTCCTCGGTCCCCGAGAGACTTTAAATAATTATATTGGTTGTTTTAATTCTTTAATCTTCAGTACTAAGTTTATCATTGCAGCCTCATTCGCATTAAAACAGTGGTTATTTTATTTCCTAGGGACAATGCTTAGTAAAGCATGAATTCTTATTGTTTTAAATTTGCACAGACCTAGTCCACACAAGTACATCACATTTTTGCATAATTCTTGCATAGAAGTTGTTTGTTAATCTTTTCTAATGATGTCTGCTTTGTCCTAAATGAAAATGGTGGCGTTCTGACATCCAGTATGTTCGACGTGGCAGCTGACTTCAAAATCTTATTATCTAAAGAATAACAGAGATGATTTCAAAAGTCGGTAGTTAAAAGTAAGAAATGGTCTTGTCTTGAATTTCTAGAAATTGTTTTTACCCATTAGAGTGTAAGTCCCTTCAAAGGACTATTGTTAGATTGTTGGATTGTTAGATTGTTAGATTTAGATTGCTTAAAGATCGTGAGATATTAGGTGCAGAAAAAAGATAAAATTTTTTTAGCCAAAAACTTAAAGAGTTTCATCTGATAAATACTTTCATCATACTTTTTTTTAGTTCATTCTGTTATCCCAATATTTATTTCACAGGTATTTTGAAAGAAAAGTGACATACTCCAAACTGTTGTGCTGTTCAATGAACTTTCAGCATTATAAAATCACTAGTACCTGTTATAAAAAAAGTTATAAATAAACTAAATTTAAGTGCGTTGCCCTTTTAAGAAAACCAAATTTTTGATTTAGTGAAAGTTGTAATATGTGTGCTATATGGTTTCCAGTACACAGCAAATTGATTTTCATCTTTATAATATATAT
>QKMX01357038.1:53743-66743 GCA_003401595.1 Venustaconcha ellipsiformis | reverse complement strand
CTCTGACAACCAAGATTATATTGATGTACTCACCAGAACTAAGGTCATAAGAATGCACTCTTCAAGGTTAAGGTAATAACAATGTACTCTGACAACCAAGATTATATTGATGTACTCTCTAGGACTAAGGTCATAAGAATGTACTCTTCTGGACTAAGGTCATAACAACATACTCTTCAAAGGTAAGCTCATAACAATGTACTCTCCAAGATCAGTGTTAGAACAATGTACTCTGACAACCAAGGTTATAACAATGTACTCTTCATGACCAAGGTTACAACAATGTACTCTCCATGACCAAGGTTATAACCACTCTACAGATGTTATGAACTTCTGATAGAGTCACAGGTGTAAGGTGAAATTATCTGCACTTGCAACAAACAAAGGACAGAATGTTAGCATACCTGTTACTTTTATGTACTTTGGCTGAAACTATTTTGGTTATTAAATTTGTGGAAATAGTACATGATCTAAGCACACAGCTAACCAAAATAACTGCTCCCTTGTGCTTGAAAAATCAGCCTGAGTACACTATCTTTAGCAATTATTCAAATAGGGAAACAATATTTTGCCAGACTGGACAATACTAGCTTCTGAAAATGCAATAAATGAATTACCAAATACAAAAAAAAATTAACAATAGGTATCAGCTCTTTTCTTATTTACATTTTATATCTGAAGTCCAAGAAGTGAAAATGATCAAGCAGTTTTTTGAATTGTGCATATCTATAGTAAAGCCAATCTGTATAGTCTATAACTTAAACTGCACTCGATGAACTTGCACCACAATAAAGAGACTCTGAAGTTCTTTTAACAATACTTAAGATATATGAGGCCTTTTTAAATAAAACCATAGAGAAAAATACCCAATGAGAAAAACCTGGGAAATTGTTTTTTCTTGAAATATCTGACCCTATGCAATGTACATAACTGCAGAGCACCTCCAACAATGTAAACTCCCTGAATAAAGATATAACAATGTACTCTCCACAACAATGGTTGCCACAAGATACTCTCCATAACTAAAGTTATAACAATCTATTCTTGGTGACTATGGTTATAACAATGTACCCTCCAGGACTATAGTTATAACAATACATTCTGCATGACTCAAAGTTATAATATACTCCATGACTAAGGTTATAACAATGTACTCTCCATGACGAATGTGATGGCACAAGGGGAATAAACTAAGAACAGAATAAACTACAATGGGCAACTCCTATACTAACTCTTGTATACGATGTCTCTGGTAGCCATATAAAAATGGCTTGGTTTGAAAGCCAGCTTGTTCCTGCATAAAAAGTGTTGAAATAAACATCAAAGTTTGTGGTCTTGTCTATTTCTTGCTCCAAGACAAAAGCAGAAGTTTCAGTAAATATGTTTTCATAGAATCTACAACTTTTCACAAGGATACAATTATTTCATTGCAATAATCATCAGATTGTTTTACAATTATAAAACTATAGCTATAATCATTGAACTGGTTCACAATTATAAAACTATTCATAGCTTAAATCATCTTACTGGTGGAACAACTAGATATATAACCCAAGGTTCTGTCATCTAAAGTGTAATTGTGGCAGATATTTTAGTTCATTATGGTTCTACAAGATATCCTTTAATACAAAACTGATACATGAAAAATCAGCAATTTGTATACATTATTGTAATTATAACCTGGATAATGCACATATATCAGTTTTTAGCAATGACTTAGACTTGTTGGACTTTAATCAATTGATTTTGTTAAAGTTTATTCAAATGGATTTAGCTAAAGGATATTTACTGTGTGTCAGGTTACACACAGTTTACAAAAATTAAAGAACAGCAATTATATCATTTACATCAGTCTGACATTTATCAGCAAAAGCAATATAATCACACAACGTAGAAACTGAAATAATTTTAAAAACAAACAGGAATACCAGAAATGCAAACAGAATTCTTTATTTGTAAAAGAAAGATCTATCATGAAGGTTTCATTTATTGGTAGGCAAGGATGTAATGCAACCAAGTTTACCAAGACCACTTCCAACCAGCATTGAAATTAACCTGAGTTTTATCCTAGGACATGTAAATTGATCTGAACTATGGCTAGATAAGTCTATCTGACCCTGGGCTAGATAAACAGATTTTCCCTTTGGCTAGATAAATCATCTTCCCTTGGGCTAGATAAATCAATCTTACCTTGGGTTAGATAAATCAATCTTACCTTGGGCTAGATAAATCAATCTTATCTTGAGCTAGATAAATCAATCTTACCTTAGGTTAGATAAATCAATCTTCCCTTGGGCTAGATAAATCAATCTTACCTTGGGCTAGATAAATCAATCTTACCCGGTGCTAGATAAATCAATCTTACCCGGGGCTAGATAAATCAATCTTACCCGGGACTAGATAAATCAATCTTACCCGGACTGGATAAATCAATCTTACCTGGGCTGGATAAATCAATCTTACACGGGGCTGGATAAATCTGTCTTACACTTGTGTAGATCAGTTACAGTACTATCTTTTTGTGGCATTATTCACCAGAAAATCAACAATGCAAATATTGTTAACTTGCAAATTACAAGCAAATTTGTCATATTTTTTTAATTGTATTTACCAAAAACAAAACTGCATATGGTGGGAAATAAAAAGTTTCTTCTCCATGTATGTGGACAGGATGGAAAAATACAATCCTTGTGGAGAAAGATTTGTACTGAAGACTTGACAAGGTTCATTCCAAATATTAACACCATCAGATTAAATTTTCATATCCTGCCAACATACATCAATAAAAAGTCTTTCTATTAATCTCACCTGATGCAGGAATCCCAGTGACTTCCTGGTTTTTAGATTCTGCAGAACAGGTGTGTGGTATGCTGCCATCAGGAAATCTTCCACATAGTCCTTGAGTTGAACTACAGCCAACTGTGGAGGGGGTACAGCCCTCTCTGCCAACCACTGCAGGCTCTCACAAATCTTTGACCAAAAATATCAAGAAATTAACATTAAGGTTCACCAAAGTGACTTGTTAGAAATGCAATGAAATAGTATGACATGTTTATCTTTTCTTTCTATTTTAAACATCCCATGTACCTTTTAATGGCCATCAATGTATCTGCCACAACTACATTATTCTTTTTTAAAAAGTAATAATATTTAGTGCCTACCTTCTGCTACATAATGTCTGATTAAATATCCAGATCTTGGCTAGATCAATTAGATCTTACATTAACAAGTTTGGTATCATATATACTAATGTATGTTAATAATTAAAGAAATGAAAGAAGGTAACCGGAGTTCAGATTACGTGAAACTGTCAGTTGTCAGTTGGAAAATGTATCTGAAGGTTATGCTTTCCAGAAATATGTTCAACAATATATGAATCAAACCCTGTTTTATACAGGTTGTATTAAAACAGCAGCTGCTCTCTGTATAACATTCATAAAACTTTACTGATGCATGGGATTTGACCAAATTTAGCTATTTCACTAGGAGACACAATTTCAGTCATTGGTACAGATGATTAGCACTGATGCAACATTGCAGTGCATAACAGATGAATCTATGGACAATACAAAATACCCCCCAAATTAAAATGAAATGATAACCCGCCCCCAAATTGGGGTATTTAACCGAAAACGCATGGTTAGCAGACAAGAATTTTCATGATATTCAACAGTTGGTTGCAGCTGCAATTAAGTCCATAGTCAAACTGGTTTCTCTTATCAAAACACAAATATCATTGACTTATGTGGTTAAGGACTGCATTTCTCTTATCAAAACACAAATATCATTGACTTATGCGGTTAAGGACTGCATTTCTCTTATCAAAACACAAATATCATTGACTTATGCAGTTAAGGACTGCATTTCAGATTCAGTCATTTTATAGTGACGAGGTGGCTCAAGAATAAAGGCTACACTAGATATGGTTCCACTAGATCTACAAGGGAAGAGGGTTCAAAATATTTTAAAATACAATAACTCCACACGATATAGTCACATGAATGCAACTCATTGCAAGACAAACAAAGATATGGCTTAGAATTCAGAGAATCATCAAAACTGACAGGTAAAATCATGTGGCAAAAAAAGTAAATTTGTTGGGGGTGGGGACATTGAAACTGCTGTCATCTGATACCTGGATTAAACTGGATTTCACTGGATTTTAGAAACTGTTGATGGATACAAGACTGAATCTGACAAAATTCCAAATCCAAGCAGAATACTGTATTCAAATTTGCAAATAAACAAAAGATTCATGTACAAAATAAATCTGACCAATTTTGGAGCTAGTACTGAAAAATGATTTTGTTCACATCCATTGATAAAAAAAGATGTATATTTCTGTGTTCCAATATATGAAAGATTTTAAAATGTCTTAAATATCACCACAATGGAATCTTTTATCAACATTTTTTAAAGTCTAATGACAGGGATCTCAAGTGCGCAGAGGATCTGTATATAAAATTTTGAAACCACTGTATTTATGGTTCAGACAACTGGGTATCCATTGCTCATACAACATTACTGATTCCATCAAGATGAAAATATATCAAATCTGGAATCAAGGAAATACAAATTATATGCTCGAAAGATAATGCCTCTCTAATTTATGGTTAATTACAAAAAGCTTCAAATTATCTTGCCTCAGAGATTTATCTCTCTTTCAAAATTTCTCATCGATTCAGTACAATTCCGTCTTCCTCACAGATCAAAACATCCAAATATTCATGGATATTGCCAAGCCAGTGTTGGTCAAGAGGTCCTTTTCCACATCACAGTTAGTATTGTTGGTTTACTGGCTAATGAATTTTAAGAAGCTTCAGAGGGGAGAATGCATTATTGCTATTTGTAAAGGGATAAGATTCATGAACATACAGAAAAAAAGAATTATGCTGAAAAGATGTGTTTAAAAACAGTAAGCCTAAGACAAAATGGTGATCCAAAAAGATTTTAAAGTGTCACAACAAAAATTGTCTGATTCATCTACAGAAGGGTGGGAAGCTGTATCAACAATCAAATCAATCTATTTGTTGCTGTTGGTCAGTTGATGAATCCAATCATTATATATTAACTACTTTTTAACTTTATGACATCTTCCATGTCTTGTAATCTTTGTGATGTCTCATACTGGTTAAACAAAATATATTTAATACATTGGCATTGTTTCATACCCCAAGAAAATGAATGCTCTTTCTAAATATACTGGAGTGCAGTACCTTGAAAAAGATAACCTTAATTTCACCCATCTATTTTACCAGGAATATACAATATTTTTCTGCTGAATTTTCTTCTAGGAATTTTTTCAGATTCTACCCAGTGGATATTGAGGAAATAAAATTTTCAAGTTGATAAAAAAGATTTTCATGTCACTCAGAACCAGAAGCATTTAATTTTGATGATTTTCCTTTTCCTGGCATGAATTTAGACCACACATTTTTCCTCCAATCAACTCAACATGAAAAATATCAACAATAAGATCTTGAGCACTAAAGCTCTTATGGTAATCCCATACTTGTCATCTCAACCATTATTTCATGTACAAATATCTTCTATTCCTGCCAGGCCCCCTTGACACGAGGACCTGCTTATACACCCTGATTCCAAAAGCTCACTCTATGCAAATAGGTGTCACTGCATGAGGGAAAACCTCCAAAGTAGACCTTTTGTATATATTATCATATTAATCCCATGCAAAAACCCCTATAATGCATCTAAAGAAATAGTTGTGGCATACTTGGGTTGTCTTGTATCTTTTAAAGACATATAGCACTGTAAACATGAACAAATCCATGCTGTCTGTTGCAAACTCAACAATTATTACTGGTATGGTCAAAAGAGGTGTTGAAAGTTGCTTTTAATTCTAAGGTTCATACAGAGTATTTTTATTATGAATCTACCACATGTATGTTTTCACCTGGGATTTCAGACATGGGCTGAAATTATGAGCAATCTGTTTCCTACAGAATGGAGAATTTAATTTGCTGTTATTTCAAACTCAATTTTCATCAAAATTTCTGCATACACATCTCTTCTTCATTATAATGGAGTAGTCAGGGTCCAAAACTGCTGACCGCATTATATACAAACCATGTTATAGTGAGAACCATGTATGTACCATATATAGATGTACTGAGAACAGCATTATATACAGAACTCCAGTATGGCAGGAATGATCAAAATTTGTTCAAAAAGAAGTTAAGATATAACACAAAGGTTCACAACATTTTCTTTCAATACACTGATTTTGGTTATAGGGTCCACAGCATACTGGAATTGCTTTATAATAAAACACATTATAATGAGAAAGAGTTAACTTATGAAACTTGATTCAATCACTAAGAAATTGTTCAAAATAAAATGTATTGGTTTTAACACAGTATATCTGCAACATTGATGTAATTTGCGGAATGCGTATTACTGTTTTGAAAGTACACAAATTCATATAAATTAGGTGCACTCGCGCATACTGGCATCATTTTCTGTACCACTTTTTTATTCATGTTAGACTACTAGTAGAAGGTTTGATGCGATTTTAAATATATATTCATTTTTTTTCTGACAACCTCACCAGTGATTTCTCATTTTGTTAACCCAACCCACAACAGATGTGATTTTTCTAATCAACCTTCCACTGTCAGAATCAAAATAGTTTGAAATACAACCGCATACAGAAGTTTTCTTGAAGTGCCGTGGGGGGGGATTATATGTTTTACTGGAACAGCCCTAAATCTGGTAGACTTATTAGATGGACAAAATCAGTACTGCATAATACCCAGAAAAAATACTGAATGAGAGTCCAAAGTAAATAGGTCCTAACACAAATGAATTTCATTCGAGTGACGATACCTTTTCGCTAAGTAAAGGATCATCTGTGTTGATCCCTTCTGGCAAGTCTTCATCATACTGTACAAATACTGTATACACATCAGATATAAGACCTTGGTTCATTGCAGAGTTCAAATTCAATCGATGACAGAGATCTGATGCGGACATTTTTTTATTGGCTGTTGATGGAACCACAATGATCAATGGTAATGCTGGGCTCACTGGTTTGGCATCCAGAAAGCGAAACAGTCTACCTCTAATTTCCATCCAATAGTTCTGAAAAAACAAACAAATCCCCTTGTATAAAAAACACACAAACTTCACATACAAGGTGTAATGAGTCACAATGAGACCTGCCCATACAAGCCAGGTAGGGAACAAAATAAATCTGTACCTTATTGACAGTTATCATTTATTTGTTGAAAGTTCTTGTATAGACTATTATTTTTGCACTTAACACATGCATGTTATTACTGTTATACATTAGTAATAGGGATACTGAGATACCACATGTCTGTTCATCTGTCTCTAACTCAAGCTTTTCCTAAGCTGGATATGAATCCATTGGAATCCAGTGGACAGGGTGTAAAAGGTAAAATTTCAACAAATTTCAGTTACAATCACAACCTGAAATACTCATTTCTTGACCAAACTTTATATATGCAGCCATAGCAGATGCCAGATTTTTGACCCGAGTAACAGGTTATGTGTGGGAGTGAGGGAGTATTTACAACAAAATTAACTTTTAAATGAATAATAAATTAAGGATTGCTCCCAAATTATGATGGAATATGACAGTTGCACAGCACTCAATTTTTTAAACGTGTTTTGTTAGTGTCTGTGTGTGACAATCCTCATTGTTCAAAGTATCAACCAATCAAATTAAAATCTGACAGGTTTGTGAGGTCTTTAAAAAAGTGCTCTCCCGACACACACACCCCAACCCTTTCAAATTCTAAAGTGTTCTAAAGCAAATTATATTAAGTCCAAAATTAGAAGACAGAGGGGTAAAAAAAACATACAGAATCTTCGTCATCTTCTTCATGAACAGCTAAAGGCAGAATGAAAATCGCCCCACTGGTCCCTAAAAGGAGCTTCTCCTCTTCCACAATGGGTATATCTTCCTCTTCCAGGACCCCTATTAGGGTCCTGACACATACCCCTAAATGGATGGACTGATCCTTTTTAGTTTTTTTGTGGCTGGGTAAGGATATTTCCCTCCTATATAGACTGCAGAGTTCACCCTGTAAGAAGGAAGGAAAAAGAAACTGTTCATTAAAAAGCCACATTTCCTACAAAACCCACTTTTATCTTGAAATATTCAATGTGTTCCTTACAATTTTTAAACTACTTATTGCAATATTTTTGTCAATTAAATGCACTTCAGTAGCCAGTAAAGTCATGTTATATAACACAATTTTTCAAAAATATATCAAAATATTTCATGATTCTTGCAGACAGTAAACAGTCAAAATAAACATGTTTAGCCCTGTAAGAATCAAAATATATACCTCTAGCCTTGTGAGACCCACAATGAGGTCAACTCTCATGAGATTACAGTCTGGTCCAACAAGTATACTTGTTCTACCAGTTGTTCCTAAAGCATGCGTTTACAAAAAATTCATATTATATAATCTGAGATTTAAAAGTAAAAAAAATGCATTCAAATTTAATGATTTCTCCTTGTTTCTCTTTTTACAAAATCAAATATTTTTAAAAATGTCACAATATTTCATATATTAATCACTGAATAGTTTATCATAATTTTCTCACAAGTAATGATAGATATGTAGCAAAAGGACATGTAATTTCATTTTGGTGTTTAATGAAAAACATATTTAGTACAGCAATCAGAATGTTCAATTTTATATACTTAATAAAAGTGAACTGAAATTCAGGAATTGAAATCCACTACCTTGATAGAACTTTTCTCCTCAGGCTTTGTTCCCTTCGAGAACTTATTCTGTAACCATTCTACAAACTTTGCTGTGACATAACTTTCTCTGTTGTAATCTGGATCAGCATCAGGAAAAGAAAGAACCAGTTTCCAGAAGATGTCTTTTGGTATGAAGTCATCTGGAAAAAGCAAACAAAATAAACACAGACATCTATGATGTACTGAAAATAGTTTTTTTTTTACAGAATAAGAAACCTACCAACAAAGTTAACTACTGAATTGAAGATCTTGAGATACTGTTTTCATAGCTTTGACATTTAATTACTGTCATACATTTGTAATGTTATTATTCTGATCTTAATGCAGATCTTTGACTGAGTGAGTTGACTACTGTATGACAAGTTGTGGAAATGAGGTACAGTTTCATCACCACAGCAGTAGGACATAAAAGGTAACCTCAACATTGATGCTGGTCATGTGACTATGAATTCAAGAGACTGTCAAAATTCGTACTGAAGTGTATGTCAACATAGCCATGTAAGCGAATTTGCTCAAATATTATTTTGTTCTAAATTTAAGTGCTAATGTAGATTAAATAAAGTCTATTCATTCCTGGTTCTTGAATGCTCTCCCCCTTAAATATCATCAAAATAATTTCAGATGAAATTTACTGATTGCTAATGGCTTTTACAATTCTGATTAGGTATTAAATTGGGTCAAGAAAAGACAAATAATGGTAATATACATTTCATTTTGATGCCACAACACATGACATTCAAGTTGTATTGGATCAAACCTTTAGAGTGAGGTGACCTTGTCAAAAAATTGCCCTGAATTTGATGCAAGAGGTTAAGGCATTGTTACATGACATACCATCTAATCATGGTATATTCTTGGTCAAAAATTTGAAAAAATCTTTCTAACTGTTGCAAAGTTACAGGCTAGAAAAGCAAATATTAACTGATGGAAGGAAAAATCCACAAAATGACAGATAATGTCATAATATAATACACCTGACAAAATAGGCAAATACAAATTCTTAATTTAGTGAACATTGAAATATATACAAATTCTATTACCATAAGCATCTCATTTCACCAGGTGGCTACCTTTGAAAGTTTATTTTACCTTAACATGAATAATCATTAGTTACATTGATTTTTAGAACTATTTTAAACATCATGTTTAGAAAAAAAATCAAGAACAAGTGACATGATATATAGATGTCCACTGGTTAACTTAATTCAACAAGTTCTATCTCAGACACAGCATTGTGGTAGTACCTTGGAAGAAGCCATCAGTGTGACGTAGTGATCTAAGTGCTCGTCTTTTCAGATCATTAAAAAATCACACGTCTGAATGGGAATGGGTTTGAGTCTCAGCTTAACCAACACAGGCACATGAGAAAGCTTGTTGGTAGCTTCCTTTCCCAGGTTCTTCCTTTGCTAAATATCAAGTGCTCATAAATGGCATTAAACACACAAAACCACAAACCAGCCCCTAGGATTTTGGTACAAGAAATATTTGGCTTTGAGAAGTTCTAAGTAAAAGATATTCAAACTTTATTAACTGATGAAGAATTAGTTTTCATTTTTTAAAATATGATTTGAAAGAATTGCAGGAAAGGGCCTTTTCAATATATTTAGTTAGTTGTTTCGTTCATTTATCAATCACTGCACATACCTGTTTTTTCAGATAATTTCTGAAAAAGTTTTTGCCCCACAACTTTTGTGAGGTCTAATGGTTGCTGAGCCCGTTCATGCAAAAGCTGCGCATAAATTTCATGTGCTGTCATCATTACGTATGCTTTCTGCATTCCAGCTCGCAAGGCCATAGGAGATATAATGGTAAGTTTGGCACGATTACTTATGTAGAAACTGTCCTTAATTCTTCCCTCACTTCCTTGACATCGAGTCAAATTCTTGATCTGATCTGAGACACTTCCCATGAATGGAGCACTTGGAAATGCCAACATGCCACGTTTTAGCTTTGTTATGGCTGCATATGTCTTCTTCCACTTTTGTAAATAATGGCCAGCCCTGGATAATTTTACACTTCTTTCAATGTCTTCCAAGTTCTTCAGTCTTTGAACAACATCTTTTTCATACACTTCTTCAGCAACCTCTAACATCATGGAAGACACAAAGTTATTTACAAGGTCATCATTTACATCGGCTGAACATCTCTCAATTCTCTGTTGTGTGAGTATCTCCTGAACCTCCCTGGAAATAAAATGAAATAAATATATAACACATACTTTGCAGATTCAAAGCCTGTCTCAGAGGAAATCTGCATATAATGGTCATCTGTCAATAAAGACAAATTTCATCAAGTGCTAATTTTTTTTTTATCAAATAGCCCTCCTTTATATTAAAGACAACTGTCTAAAACATTGTCTAAATGTCCATTTTGATATAATAGAAAGGTTTGATAATTTATCACACAGCAAACACAAGTAGGTCATTTAGTCCAAAGGTTGCCTCCCTTAAGGATACACCATCTGATTAAATAAATTGAAACCACACCATTTTAGATGAAAGTCTGATATACTAACCACTGAGCCACAGCAGCTCTTTGTATATAAAGAACTTCATAATGATACCTGTAAATTTTGTCACAAAATATTTATTTAGATATTCATTTGCTGATAACAAAAATGTCTTGTGATCTGTGCTTTACAAAGTGTTGAAATTCTGAAATCTGCTGGGTAACAGTAGGACTACTAACATGTATTGGTTTATGTTGCAAATAATTACATTAACAAAATAACTTCGAGAACCTCATAAATAAAAATGCGCAGACTAAGAGGATTGATTTTGGCTGGCCTGTATAGACTGATTTGATACTCTGGGTATCTTGTATAGACAAGTCATCAAGCAGTTGATAATATTCTTCCCATACAGTAGCAGACCTGCTAATAAGACCTTTTCAGTAAAGCAGTCCACAAGTTGGACCGATTTCAGGAAGACGTAATACAAAATCAATTGTTGACTTGGAAAGCAAGCATTTGAGATGCTAATATAACGTTGAAAAAAAAGTTTGTAAAGTACATTTAGCCCTTAGTTATCTCCAGTACAGTTTATTAACCACAATAGCTACTTCCTAATCTCCCAACTTTAGACTTTTCTGTCATGTGGCAATAGCAATTTTCTTTTCTGTGGTAAGACATACTCAAACCAATACAAGTCTAATAAATATAATTATTTCCCTTCCCGCTCTTGTTCCAAGAATCTGATAATTTCTTTTTCTACTGTATATACTCGTGTATAAGCTTGTTCATGTATAAACGCTCCCCCCCCAATGAATGATTGGTATAAACACTAAAAAGTGCATGACCCACATACAAGTCCAAGATGACATCATAAGATGCACACGTTAAGTTCTAAATGCATTTATAAGCAAAGTTATATTAGCACAAATTATGCACAACCCTCAGGGTTGGAATGTATGATTTTTACATAGAAATGGTACAAGTTCATAAATTTGTTTAGAAGGTCAAGAACTTTATTTTTCTGTTTTTTTTATATTGTTTTTGCCCAATTCAGATTTGTGTATAACATGATCAGATGATGACAAGAACTGAGCATTTACTAGTTGCTTTAACACTACCTCTCACTTTTGACTTGTGTTATTGTTTATTTATGCATTATTGCATTTGACTTTTTATATCAATTATGTTTTTATTTTGCCTTGAAATTGTAAATANCTAACTCATTAAAATGTGATCTAGCATGACAACGATGAACAACAACTGAGTTTGGTTGAATGCTCACATTTAGTCTAGTAAGCGTATTTACATTATGGTGCCACTGCATGTACATTGTAGGTTTGAACATGTGCTGAATTAAGTACTTTTGCTAATTGAAATACATTCATTTGATTCAAATCATGGGCACCACTGCACTTTAATGATATATCCAAAATACAATAATGCAGTTTCAGAAATATTTATTAGAAAATTATGTTAATACAGTAAAAACCAAGTTTTAGTTTGCTATGATGTAAGTAATCTGATACAGTTTTAATCTTGCTAATATTTTGGAGTGAAAGGCAATTACACATCAAAGTAATGGTATAGCCGCAAGTCAAAATTCCCTCTTAACCGAAGATAGTTTTGACTGCTTTGGTGGCCTAGTGGTTACAGCGTCCACCTCTGATGCAGGAAGTCATGGATTTGAACCTGTGCTGAGTCATACCAAAGACTAATGAAAATGGTACTAACGACAGCCTCACTAGGTGCTCAGCATTAAGAAGTCAGTGTTAGGACTGGTCAGCCTG
>QKMX01357031.1:3994-14994 GCA_003401595.1 Venustaconcha ellipsiformis | reverse complement strand
ATATTTCTTTATAAAGAAGGAGTATAACTGTTGTATTGTTAAAGGCGAATGGTGTTTGTATTTATTCGAAGTGCTAGGGATTGGAACTCCCAAAAGGAACACTCCCTACAACAACAATATATAAGAAAAGTAAATACATACTTATCTACCACTTTTTTTCAATATAAGAGATTTACTATTTATTAAAATGACTGATTATGTAATAACGATTAGTCGGACACTCAAATCATAAATAAAAATTATCACAGCGTTGTTTGACGATTGTTATTAGTTGTATTCAATTAGAATGTTACAAAAATCTCAAAAGCTCATATATTTGTTAATATGTATTTTCTCTTAAAATGAAAGTTCTGATCCTTTAGGAAGCGAACTTGGATAGAATTCATGCAATACATAAATACGTTGTATTAGCTCAAGAAATCAATGTATCCTCTTTTCATACTGAATTTGATCATTCCTTCCAGTTCATCTGACAAATTAAGTCTCCATTAATTTATATCACAATATACGGCATTACATTGTAGTTGTCTCATCCACTTACCCTAACACGCTAATGACTTATGTTGCCTGTTTATATGCCAACTTAAAAAGGAATTAGTTGTCAGTATGTATATGGATTACCTACACTAGTATACCCGTTCATAGGGATGATTTATTTATTTATTACCGTTACCACGTTTAAGTTTTACTTTCAACTGTTTGTTTTCATGTCGTGGGTCGATACAAAACCTTTCACCACTTTTGAACGATCAAATTTGTAATCTTTTTATGGCGCTAAATAGCCTAACAGTTATATGGACCCACGCTTGTGAGAGTAAATTTCAGACGTTGAATTACAGGTTGACGTTAGACGCCGTAGTGGGATTCGTAAGTGAAAAAAGGACTGTCTTAGGAACCGACTCTTGTGGCAGTAGTCTTAGTGCAGTTCTAATGTAGAAACATGATGGGAACTTTTTTTCCAGTTGCATATGATAGTAGTAAGTTATCTCCACCAGGGCGTAATTATTATGTTACCGAAAGAGAATATCAAGCGATTATCTTTGGAATCTATTCTGGATACTGACGGCCAAACACTTGCTTATTTGGCCATAATATAAATTTATGAATGGTCGTTAAATGAGATAGAAATTATTTCTTCAGCAATGTCAAGTAAAATCGCCTTGCATTAAAGGAATTTCCAATGTAGTAGATTGTCATAGTAGATTAGCTGATTATGGGGTGAAAGGGTCACCTCGAGAAATGTAAACAATGACTTGAAATTTAACTTCAAAATTCGAAGAGCAAAATCCCAGATATCACTCCAAAAAAAATAGGCCTATGTAATGTGACGAATTTTGAAGACTTATTGAAATTTCAAGTTGAATACATTGCGCAAAAAATGTATCACAGTCAAGCCGGTTACTGTCACATATCCCCTTATCTGATCTGATAGACTTGAAAAGCCCACATCTATGTTTAGTGAGAATTGACCCAGTCATTGTAACGGTATAGTGAAAATGTACATTAGAGCTACCAACCATAACCGTTTGAAATGAACCTCACGTCTGATAATTGATCTTCAAAGGGAAGTTGATTGCATCGGTTTTCTCAGACTCTATGCAGTTAAAATCTGATGAAAGACATGATTATCTTGGGAAAAGTTTAGGAACATTGCTTTCAATTGGTCATTTAAATTAAGGCGTACTCGTCAGTAAAAGTAGCGATTTTGGTTAGTATTCCTTAGTCTGATTTTGTCTTGCAAGAAGACGAAGTTCGACTCTGTTAAGCCTAAGTAGTTGCTTTTCCATTGTTAAAAGAAAAGTAAAGAGGACAGATAGCTGTCTTGAAAGGAAAGACAAGCTATAGGGCTATCACGCGCAATTTATGAGAAAACGGCATTAAGGGAACAACTCTATAGCTACCCGAGAAACGAATGAAGACAGTTCAAAATGTATGCGGGTGGCACTTAAGATTTCACATCTCTCGGGACCACTAGGAACCACCCCTCTGATTGATGAACCTTTCTCAAGGGTGGTTATGGATTTGATAGGATCGATAAAGCCTTCGACTGAAAGTGGTAATCGTTATGTGTTAACGATTGTTGATTATGCTACCCGATTCCCAGGGGACGTTCAGTTACGATGGCTGAAGCTTAGTCCGGAGTTTGATTTAGAAAAAATTTGTTCCTGAAGAAATACTAACTGACCAAGGTGATGGAAGAAGTTTACCAGTTACTTTCCATTAGGCACCTGACTACTACACCCAATCACACGCAGTTCAATGGTCTAGTAGAGCCTTTCAATAGGACGTTGAAACAAGCTCTGAAGAAGAAGTGCGAAGGTCGACCCAAGTACTGTGATCGATACATTCCCGCGATACCTATCGCGTTTTGTGAATTACTCTAAGCCATAATAGGATTGTCACCTTTTGAGCTAGTTTTTGGGAGGACATAGTTAGGATCCATGGCTGTATTGAAACAGTTATCGAAGGATGGAGATGTATCCGAGGAAGTACGAGCAACGGATCAATATGTTGTTGATCTCCGCAACAAGCTGGAAGATGTTTGCAACTTGGCCCAGAAGAATCTTCGTGACGAACGTGGATGTCTACCTACATACTATGAAAAGAGGGCGATGGAATGGAAGTTTGAAGTTTGTGA
Source organism: Venustaconcha ellipsiformis (assembly GCA_003401595.1). Classification (NCBI taxonomy): domain Eukaryota; kingdom Metazoa; phylum Mollusca; class Bivalvia; order Unionida; family Unionidae; genus Venustaconcha; species Venustaconcha ellipsiformis. The sequence goes on along the minus strand of QKMX01357031.1, from coordinate 12,356 downwards.
GAAGGTGATGTTGTTATTACCGTTGGAGCACAATAAACTCCAAATATCCTGAGAGGACAGTTCGTTGTATAAAAAAGCAGGGTGGGCAGAACTACTGCATGAAGATGGAAAGTAAAGATAAGTTGTACCACGTTAACATTTTAAACTCTATATTGATTAGGGGGAACATCTACTGAGTTCGTGGTTGCTATTGTTGTGTCTGTAGAACGGAACTATAACGGAAGAATTGCGGAAGCACTTCATAATTGTCCTTTAACGAGTAATGAAAACTACGTCGACGTCGTTCTTGACGTTAACTTCAAAACGACGTGATGAGGTGGAAGATATACTTCACGACCACGCGAATGTTTTAACTCATAGACCAGGCATGACAGACTGAGAGGTGTTCAGTTTATAGTCACTGGATGAAACGCCTGTGAAACTGAGATCCTTTCCACTGCTTAATGCGAGCTAAAATAATGTTAGATCGAAATTCGAGCTATGCTTGACTAAAAGGTCATTGAACCAGCCGAATCCGCATATAGTCCACCAGTTCTTATGGTACAGAAGAAGAATGATGATCACCGCTTTTGCGTTGACTATCGAAAATTAAATAGAATCAAGGAATCACGTCAAAATGATATCAGGCCGTATACGTTGGAGTAACTAATGCCAAATATTTTATAACATATACTTATCAAAGGGATATTGGTAAATTCCAGTGTGTAAGGAATACCATCAAGAACGTGCTTATGCAACACCAGATGATAACTACAATAGGTCACCATGTCGTTCTGGGCAGAGAATGCATCTTCTGAACGCAGCACGTTCAACTACAAATAACTTGCAGGTCATTATCTTAAGTATGTTGCAAATTCCAGCGGTATTGCTTGTCCTTTACTTACTTAACAAGGAATATGGTTCCAACGAAAGTGATTTCGATCGACAAATTTTAGAAAGCATTACAGACAATGAAGGATAGGTTCACGTCAGACGCCGTTGTGAAAATACCGGAAATGGCGAAAGAATTTGTCTTATGTACCGACGCTTCTGACATTGGTCTTAGTGCAGTTTAACATCAGGAACGTTACGGAAACGTATTCTCTGTCGCCTATGGTAATATGACTTATTTCCTGATAATGTTTCAGTTACCGAAAGAAAATGCTAGTTAATTATCTTTGAAATCTCCACATTTCAGCGCTACCTGCATGGGCGAAAGTTTAGTCTGCAAACTGACAACCAACCTCTTGCTGATTTGACTCAAGCTAAATTTACGAATGATCGTTTAATGAGATGGTAAATCTTCAAGAATATCAAAATCAATTGCGTTGCATTAAAGGGAGAACTACAATAGGAACAAATTGTATGAGTAGATTAGCTGATCCGGAGGAGTAGATGTGAAGAGGGCACTTCAGGACATATGAACAATGATTTGAACTGTCATTTTAAGATTCGGAGAACAAAGTCATATATATTACTCCTAACGGGATGCCTATGTAATGTGTCAAATTTGAAAGCAGTATTGTATCTTCAAGTTGAGTAAATTGTGCATTACAGTTGTGTCATGGTCAAGCCAGAGAAGTCTTAGGGAATGTTGACTTTGATATTTCCCTCGTTTCACATGTGAAACATAAAAGGTCCATCGTTCAAGGACCAGTGTATTTGACCCAGTCATCGTTATACATATAAAACAACGTTAAACAAATATAGTTCCATTAAACATCTCGATTCAAAGAATTTTACTCATATAGTATATCTATAGTAGCACGTAAATCGAAACGGTCTATAATTGCATAATACAGGTTACCATGTTATTATGTGATTAAAGATCAATCACTGAAGTCACGATATTGAAAATTCAGTTTGGTTTGAACCTATTCAAGATAGGGGTTTATGTGTATAAGGCACGTTTCTGAACTTTGAAACATTTGTGGGACAACATATAAAGCTATCAAGTGAGATTAGTAAGGGTCTACTAAATGTAATCAAGTGCCAATAAGTGTTCTGATTTAGGATGTAACATATACTTTCACAGTGCTGAATATCACATTTCGGTTATGATTGTCATAGTGGTGTCGCTCGAGGTAACCCAAAATAATTAATTCATATATTTGGAATGCACACAGGTGTGCAAAAGCCAGTAGCAGCNCAGCAGGGGGGGTATGAACTCTCTATTTGGATTTCACATCTATTTGTCTAAACCGTAGGGTCAAAGTATCTAAAGCATAAAGTACAAATTATTATTAATGACACTGAAATTAGTGTGTATGACATCCTCCTTGCTGCTCCCAGTTTTTGTTGGACTTATTTGGTATACAAAAACTCCAACGACGGTACAACAATTTAACAATAAAATATATTATAATAAACCATTGCAAGTGGTTATTTCGAAATTCTGAATTTTGTAACAAACGATGCGCGTATCATAACCAACTTGTGAAAAGATTGCCTGGTGTACATATCAGTATCGGATGCGGAATATCATATTGAGCCCTTATTTGTACACTATACGGTGGAAACAAATACATTTGGTTGTTGTATTGTTATCGAAAACAAATTCCACGGCGTGGTTTTATCAGAGATAATCCAGCAACAGCACATGCATTTCTACATATCCATACTAAAATATATCCTGCCATGAAGAAGACCAAATATTTTTAGCGCAATGAGAAAAGCAAGAAAAAAAGGGAAACAAATATCTCGCTGAAAAAAAAAGCACGAAATAATAAAATATTTATAAAGAAATGAGATTGTCACCCGAATAAGTTATGGAGTATCAAAAATAGCGTCAACGGCGATATGAGTCGATTTGACCCAGTATAATGATATTGTCTTAAACCGCAAACAGATTTACGTATTATTATCATTCTAGTAGAATTCTGTATCGCTGGGTGGGCCAAACGGCGCGGCAACTGAGTGAGTCGGCCGCGGCAACAATGATGGCGAAAGTCAATATATCATATTAATATTATATGAAACATGATGATTTTCGCCAAAAATCATACAGGCGCTAGATGGTCAAAATAATCACTCTACAGTAACGACATCAGCGACAAAAAATAATAATCATGATTGTCATTTACTTTATCATCCGCTGCAATTTTGTGTTTTTGACGATATTCATTATTTGTCTATTATCTAGCTCAACAAAACACATTCGATTTTTATGTCCGATGCGAAACTCACCAACGACTAATGCGTCGAATTTGTGAAAAATCATCGTTTAATCTCGTCCAGCACCTCTATGCCCTATATGACGAACGCGGCGGCCTTCGACATGTCCTCTGAATTAATTTGTCGCGCTCTGGTCGCTTGTCAATAATTTATAATAATTATTATCTATCTAAATGATGATATATCTTAAGCAAAAAGAAAGATAATAGTGTTCAGAAATAACACAAATGTCCGCCCGTGCAATAGTTTTATTGTTGGCGAAAGTCAACATATCATTATAATATTATACGAAATATGTTTACTTTCGCCAACCATCATACCGGCATTATTTGTCGAAATAAACCATTGTACAGCGTCACCGGCGGAACGAGATTTAATCAGGAATTCTTCAACGGTGGGCCCTTGTTTTAGTGCGCCGTATTTGGGTTTCCTGTGTTTGTAATACGTTATCGTGTTTATGTATCTGATTCCGCTACATTCGCTGCAAATACTTTTTTATATGATTGCCTCGGCCACAGACAATCCAAGGATTATGTTATTTATATCCCTGCTTGATGCAGCTGTTGTGGGTGCAGCATAATTTACCAACATAATTTAGTCCGCATGTTTTCATTGACCTCATGACAACCAGGCGCATTTGTTCTTTTCATGAGACAACTATTTACTAATGAAAAATTTTCAATTAGAATAATAGATGTTAATATAAAGAAACCAAAAAATTGAACGATTTAATGAATGAAAAAAGAACCAGAACGACAGTGATATACTCACAGACGAACACTCCTGTATTATATCTAATAATAATATTTTAATTGAGAAAAAACATCACGAATATGATTTATTCTTTTTGTTGGGCGATTATCCGTTTGTCGGCACCGAATCGTGTCGTTCTGAGGCGACTCAGGCTCAACTTGAAGAAACCGAGGACGAACACGATGAGAACCTATTTGATGAATTTCACGACAGTATCAATGATGGTTTCTAAACGACACCACAGGACAGAGTAACATATGTGGCCAAATTTAGTTATTGGCGGTTGTACGAATATTATTCGTTGTTCGATGAGCCAGTCTTGTAACCGAAGAAAGAATTCGCCATCAAAAATTTCGTTATGATGGGCAGTTCTCATAATAAAGGCGCAAAGATCATCGTCGTACAACATCTTGATATATATTATGTGTTTATTGGCGATGATTGCTTTAATTGTTATGCTGGAATATTTGTTGGCCAGTCGTCAGTTATATATATAATTCCAAGATTTCGACGTACATATCCTGTGTTTGATCTTGATACAAAATTCATTCGTAAGAAACTGACGTATCATCATCACGAAACTGAATTCAGATTCACCATGGAGCGGATCCACGTTAATAAAATTATTAATTATTTATCCATTCTATACGATTGTCAATGCAATGACGTATTCGTGTTTGAGACGAATAGATAATATCACGTATTATGTAAATGTGCCTCAGTGACGGTTGATTAACATCGAGAAGATAAAATCCACAGTGGTGTATTGATCGTCAGGCGGGATTGTACAGCCAACATCAAGTTGAACGGGATAAATTCAATAGGTAAAGATACTTTATGCAAGCGAATAATATCTCACAGGAACAATTATTGAGTTTCTGAATTATTAGCGTGTCCTTGTTCGATTCAACCTCGTTACGTTCGTGTCGATGATGTTGACTATGGAAATGTCACTGTTGGTTATGACGATATTTCTGCGGAATCTCAAACGAATTCCAATCGAGTTTAACAAATGAACCAGATTAGTTACTAACTGTTGTTAACGTTTCTTAGAATAGATTTACAATATCACGACTACCGGGTCACTTTTGTAATATTTGTCAACCACGACACGGCTATAATCAATTTCGCGATTTCATCGAGCTTAAAAGCGAATATCTGTATCTTGTATATCGACGACAATCACTTCTCGTCTTCTTGCCCAAGATCGACTGGAAAACAAATAACTATAGAGACCGACGGTGATACCGTAAAAGACACTGTTGATAAGATCATCGCTGGAGCATCTGACAATGTTGAACTTGTACGCGTGGCCAAGACAGTTTCCAAAAGATCAATCAAGAAAGATCATGAACAAAAAAAATAAACAATATTTAATATCACTTCGCCGCAAGTGTCATTATCTTGGATATCTTCAGGAACAAAATTCGGATTATTTCTACTAAGAATTATCTCAGCATGAAGGTGGTTCTGGCCGTGAAATAATTTTAGGAGACTATATGGATGGTTCTGCATGTAGCATGGGAACATCTGAAGCTGCACGGAAATCTATAAACGATTTTCAATCCGTGGTCAATATCAGTTACAGAAAACCATTTACGAAGAAATTAAAAGCTGATTATGAAATTGAATCGTAAGCTGATATCTGCGGTGACATAACATTTAAACTTAGCGATCGCAGGAGTGTTGTTGTGCAATGGGAACCTCTGCACCGAATAAGAATAGTTAATCATGGACGAATGAAATGGAATTCGACGACAACAATTTGGTTCAGGAAAATATAGTAGTGAACGCTAGAATAAATAGAATAGGATTAGTAATGCTGCTAACCGAGTAATTGTTCTTGATCCTGATGCCAACTCTGATGATTTGATGTTATTATGGACAAATTAGGAAGGATTATTATGAAATATGTTATCAACGATTATCATGGCAAGAACATCTTCACTGAAACATCGCATCGGATAAATCTTCAAAACTCATCGAAATACTTAAAATCACCGGTAACAAGGTTGTTATATTCGCTCATAACAAACATAAAGCCGATTATTCCGAGGAGCGTTCGGTTAAAATGTTACAAAATCTTGATTTCGTGTTAGGTATTATCACGCTGATACTGTTCCGGCTCAAAAGAAGTTGGACTTCAGCATTATCGATATTGCGTACTACGACACTGATATCGTTATCATAAATTATACCGTTCATGCTGTTATCAACATCATTGATGAACGTTTAAAAATCATTTTAGTATTCTCCAGAGAAGTAGGGTCAGTTGAAGCAACCAAACTAGCAATTCACCGGTTCAGATGTGTTAACGAAATTCATTATTCGATAACAAGAAAACAACGCGATTGCAAACTTCCATTACCCATGAAGACGTTGAAAAGATAATAATATATAGTAAAACCGTAACAATGATGAAACGATGAAATTGAGCAGATTTACAAACGCTGGTAAGTTACAGTCCTGTTACGGATCTGTTTTTATCAGTCACATCATCGATGAAAATAATTAGAAATTGTATTTTACTCCACGGCTGATAAATGCAATGGCGAACACCAAATACGAGATTGCTGAGCAGCCCCCAGACGATTACGAACATAATCCTGCTATCTATGATTTTCTAAAAATAACTGTCGGATAATGCATACAAGAATCAATACCCAATGTTGTAGAATCCGATCATCCAAGATATCATAAATTAAATCCCTAATAACGACCAGAGCCGTAGATAGCAAGAAAATATTTTATCAATGACACCTTCCAATGTAACAATGTTAAACTGCCACAGGATGGCGTAGAACAGTTGTTCAAAAACGAACCACGATTTCCAAGATATCACAAAGCAATCATTGATAAATTCAGAAGCGGAAATATCATCGATAATAAACCACATGGTTCGGATAAGATCAGCTCTAAAGAAAAGTTAACTGCGATTAAGAATGTGTTACAATTGTTGCATTTACCAGATGTTGTTTATGAAACATTATCAACGACAACCGGAATAACAACTCCAGTATCAGGACCGGACCTGTAAAGGGATATTGAAAGCATGATCAAGGACAAAGAAAGACTATCATCGTACAATGAATTAATGTCGAACTGGTCAAATATATTTCCTGAAGCAAGATTTTATGAATCAATTCTAACAGTTAGGGACATCATAGAAAAAGCAACATTGATTTATAAATGTTACGGAGCAACGTTGACGGCTGATGCCAAAAATCATCCTTCAAGGTCAGACTACACTTGAACATATCTACATCTGGAAGGCCAATAATTGGTTTAGTGTTTGACGAATATTCAGATCAGTGAAATAACCCTCTGTATGATGGTTGGAGAAAGTCAACATATTTCATATAATATTATAATTTATATGATGACTTCCGATAACCATCATGCAGACCTTAGATCGTTGAAATAACCCTTGTGTCATCGGCACAGGGAGAAAGAAAATCACTCTATCATTGTTTGATGGAAGTGTAAATGTCATATAATTTTATAATGATATGCGCACTTCCATCAACATTCCTAAAAGTCTCAGATCATCAAAATAATCGTTGCATCATGGTCCAATTTAACATGGTCGGTGGTCCAACAATCATAAATAAATTCTAAATAAATTCTAAAAAAATCTCAATAAATTATTTCAGAGTCATAGAATCTGACCACATCAGACATAATGTCAATCTGAATGAAGAATACTAAGCTGCTTTTTTAATTTCTTAAAAGATATTTCTGAATTTTACAAAATCTGATCATGATAAAGTCAGGTTTTATGCCAATCACAGCAAAGAAAAGTGTCCATAATCATAATACATTCAGACATTATGCCTACCACAAAAAGCAAGTGTCCATAATCATTATAAGGTCCAGCATTATGCCCATCACTGCAACGGAAAGTGCCATAATAAATTCAGGCATTATACCCATCACAATAAAAAAATGTCCATGATAATGATAAAGTCAGGCATAATGCCCATCACAACAAAAAAATATTGTGCATAATTTCTGAATAAATAAATTATTTCTGAATTATTTGAGAATACTTTATTTCTGAATGATTTATGAATAAGTAATTTATTTCTGAATCACAGAAACTTGTCCATGATCATGATCAAGTCAGACATTATGCCCATATCAGCGAAGAAAAGTGTCCAAAGTCACAATAAAATCAGGCATAATGCACATCGCTTCAACGAATATTGCGCATATTTCATAATTTCTGAATAAAAAAAATAATTCTGATATACTTCTCAATAAATACATTATTTCTGAATGAATCACATTTCTGAATTCACAGAAGTATGAAACAATCAAGCATTATACCCATCAAAATGAAGAAAGGTGTTCAAAGTCACAATAAAGTCAGGCATGCTTGGTCGACATTTAGGATCATAAACGAAACCAGTCAAAGTTGTTGATGCTAGAATGAGTGACGAACGAGGTAAAAATA
>QKMX01357022.1:0-12957 GCA_003401595.1 Venustaconcha ellipsiformis | reverse complement strand
TAACGTCAAAATCAGACGAGGGCACACCGCAATTCATCGCAATGAGGCAATCGTTGAGCGATTTAATCGAATAATTGCTGAGCGATTGTTGTATATCATTATGCGAAAGAAATATCTATCAAACTTACGTCCCTGGAAAAGAGATAACGGGAATGGGTTGAAAGCCGGTCAAGTGCGACAGCTGCGTTAAATAATGAAATTACTCGTGAAATTTCTATAAAATCTATCTATGCAATCTGGAATAAACACATCCCAATACAACGACGTGATTCTTTCTCAGAACAACCAGTATCAGGTAATATGACTTTCAGATATTTATATGAACCTGGTGAATTTGAAGATGGCAAAAAGAGCAACTGATCCTATTTGGAGTGTAACCGGACATAAAATTTAAATCAGTGAAGCTCACAATTGTTACTAATTTGTCTTCGTAAAGTAAGTTAACATTACTTCGACTTACAAATATATTGTTGTATCAGCAATTACAAAACAGAGTTCATCATCGTCTATAATTAATCATGAACAATTTCGTTTTTGATTAGATGATCCTCCTTATCTAAATTTACTAATTATTTTTCTGCGAACATATTTTGTGAGTTAAATTTCATATTCTACAGCATCAAGATTCTCGTCGATAATAGATCTCTCAATGACAGATAGCCAGACTTACTTTTGTGGACGATACGATGTTATTGCTTCACTCATTTTTAACTATATTAATATTTTTACAGATATCATAATAAAACTAATGGAGCCCAACCACGTTTATTAAAATGACATGCAAACTAGAAATAAAAGCCGGGTGAAGGTTTCTCGATGGAAACTCGAATGATTCAACATAAGCAAATAAAGTTAAGCCGAAATATGGCAAGAGTCTGTTTATCACAACTCTGGTAATCTCGTGTGTTGGATGTTCAAATCTTCTAAAATACTAAAAACTCTCTCCCATTCCAAGAACGCTTCCAGGATAGCATGCAACCATATCAACTGAGTTAATATCCTTATAATTGTATTCAGTATTCCACAATCCTCCATGCCCTTATTCGATACAAATGCACTGTATATCTTCAAGAAATATCAACCGTATTGTCTTCCATGAAATGTCATTCTGAGCAAAATGGTCAGCAGCTGACTAAACGGTGAAGCAATTGCTGAGTAATCGTTCGATGACATCAGTATTGTTCATGTATTTCAACGCAAAATTTTTCATCACGCCATGAAGAGATTCTGTACGATAACTATCTCCTTTAGACTTTGCAAACTGATCATAAAATCTACACTCGAAACTTTGATATAACCAAATGGATACAGGATTGCTTTTACTAATTTTGTAAATAAAATCAAACATATCACCGCTATAAAATGTAACAGTTGTGTTTCGTGGAAATAATGTTACATTCGACTTCCACGTGTAAGCGTTGTGATCAACGATCTCTGTCGGAGCTCCTTTCGATTTATACTTCGATTCTCCCGTTAACTTCTTCGCCATTACTGGGAATTTTATTGTTTTCCAGCTCAGCAACATCTTTGATAGACGCTCAGGTATCTATAACTGTTTCTACCACTTATATCTTGTTTACGTCGTAAATTCGTTTTCTCGTTTCACATTTGTGAAATGTTCTATAACTCTTTCGGCAGCACGATTCAGAGTAGAAAGTTTTATCTGGAGGATATCATCAACGCCAGGTTTATCATTCGGCGGATACATCGCATAAACAACTGTCGGCACAGGGTATGCTCGTTCATAATATGGTTTGTCGATACCAGTCAGTGTTCATGGATCGGAATTTTCACTTAACTTTTCAACATCTCCAGCGTCATGTGATTCTCGAACAGGGTCATATTTCTCGCGGATAATCCAAATGCTTTCTACTGCTACGATAAATTTTATTGTGGAAAAATATCTTTGGTCTAGATAATTAATGATTGTCCTTGCTCGTTTGTCATTCATTGTGGAATCAAAGTCTTACATAATTCTGAATGTTGACCACACATGAGCCTCTCCATAGATGCGAAATTCTCTCTTGGTTTCGCGGATACGATTGATTAAAGTCTGATTCATTGAATCAGGATCAACATCAACCAGAGCTCGCCTCAGTAAGTCATGGTTTATTCTGTAAAGATCAAATTTAGCCTGAGAGGGTTTAATGGCAGATAATCTCGTAAATTCTTCCATATTATAATTAAGGCAAATATATATTTGAATTCATATTTTAGACAAGTATAAATAATTCAAGCAAAGAATAGTAGAAAGTGGTTCATGATTGGATCTGCAACTCCTTATAATTGGTCATGTATAAATGAATTATGTGGATACCACATGCAGAGTGTTCGACGAGCATGTCTACGAACAAAGCCGTGTTTAAAGTGTAACTTCGGAGAAAGGGGTGAAATGCAGTTGTGTCTGCAATGCGAATTTAAGAAATACAGAGCTTTGATACGGTATTATGATACAAAATGAGGGTAATGAATCGTTGTAGATTATCTCGCCTTTGCAAGTGAAACGAATTGCCGGACGTTAATATCATCATCAACATAAGCTAGTGATTGTTTCATTGCCAGTTGGAGTAATTTAATAATACTATATTTGGCTAATAGTCTGTATATTCCTTCAGATTTTCGTTCTTGTAACATTTCAAACAATCTGCGTGTTTTTCATGATCAATTTGATCAGAAAGTTCTATATCATCGTCATGTAATTTTTCAATGGAAGAAATAATTGCATTATATTTTTGAAATTCATTATATGATACATATTCTCTTCAAAGCAGTGATTAATGTACTAGCACAAAAGGGAAGTGAGCAGGAAATAAATTCATTTATATATTATACTGAAAAATTATTTTAGATTTATTTTTCTTTGAGACTTAGTTTTTTTTCAGATCTATTTTTCTGAGATTTATTGTTATTTCAGATTTATTTTAGAATTTTTTTATTTTATATTTATTTTTCATTGAGGTTCATTTTTATTTCAGATTTATTATTTTCAGACTATTTTTATTTGATATTTATTCTCGAGATTTATTTCATTTCGGATTTATTGTTATTTGAGATCTAATTTTCTTGGAAATTTATTTTATTTCAGGTTATTTTTCTGCCAAATTAATTTCAGATTTATTTTTCCTTGAGATTTTTTTTATTTCAGTTTTATTTTTTTCAGATTTATTTTATTTCTGAGAAAGTTTATAAAGTTTATTTATGATCCAGTTTATTTCTGAGAAAAGTTTTATTTCTGAGAAAAATATTTATTTAGAATCACATTTTCATATTTATTCAGATTCTAATATTAGTTTTAGTCTGATTATAATATTTATTCTGATTCTGATAAGATTATAAACTTTATATAGATTCAGATTATCATATTTATTCAGAATCAGATTATAATATCTATTCAGATTATATTTAGTTTTATTCATATTATAATGCTTATTCAGAATTGGATTATAATATTTAATTTGATTAAAAAATTTATCCTTATTATATCATTTTTTATTCTTATTCTGATTCTGATTATAATATTTATTGTGATTTAGAAGATTTCACAAAAATCAGTCAGGTCACGATCTATTATAAGAGATTAATCTCGTAAATCAATAAAATGTCTGTTTTTGGGCAGTAAGTTTGAAAAGTATCCATGATAATAGCGGATTACAACATGGTAGAGAAACCGGATTTACAGGTACTGACACAATCAAATATCTAGCATTAACTTCAGGGGTAAATTAATGTAAGATATATCCCTGCTGAGCCTGAATGGATTTTACAAGATTTACTTGATAATTGCCATCGATCGCATCACATCAAGTGTACAGATACAGTTCATGTGATATTGACAATACCTGGTGATACATGACGACCACCGCSGTTTATATTATTGTTATGTGTTAGAATACTGGAAGCGGCGGCGTCTGCCGCTAAAATATTTTTCTCCTTTCAGCGACGATTTGGGATAGTATTCATCGATTCGATTATCGCGTTGACGTTTTATTCAGCTCGTCGACGTTAAACCAGGGAAGTCTAAAATTTGGAAGATCTGCCTCTGGCAACGGAGTTGTTGCGGTCGAATGTTATTTCAGGAAAAATTGTTTATATGGTGTTATAATTATTAATAAATTCGTCTTAACATTCAATCGCCACTTGTATAATTTCTGATGATAATTCCCAAACTCCGATGCTACTTTGTTCAGGTTCTCTATTTGCTTGATGATTTCCTCCTTCGAATAACGGTGGGAAACTCGATTACATAACGGGTGAATGACTGTCGTAGTTTGTCACGAATTCGTTTGTGCTAAGTATTAGTGACTTCGAATTGATTTTCGAACTTACATATTTGAAACGAATATCTTCCATGATTCGATGTCAAGCTAGCGGAACCTTCTCCCCCTCCCCCGATAAAGCGCGATTCGTACTCATAAGTTTGAATTCTGGTATTAGTGTCCATATTTCGTAGTCTGGAGATTTTTCCACTACACAGGTCGTTGAGAGCGACGGGGTGCTTGTGGTGCTGGTGGTTGTTCTTTCGCCCATCCTAACACACTGAGGATCGATGATTAATATAAATCTACGCTGTAGTCAGGCGTTGACATTTCATTAGATTCTTTTCCTGTGATAGATTTAATCCTGCATTGGGATTCACTTTTGATTTGTTCTATTTGATAACTGCTCGTAGGAATACCAACAACTTGTCAATTAAGGATTCAATCGGGTTTATTTTTAAACGTAAATACCAATGATGTAATTGCTTGAAATATGCAAAACGACTTTGATATAATATTTTGGCAGCTGTAATATGCTCACAATTTTGCTAACATAGCATTCCAGTCTTTGGCTGGAACTGCTGTTGGAAAGCTAATGTCCAACACAGGCTTCGTTGAGCTCGCTGATATCATCGTGGTTGTTGGTGGTGTTGTATTAGCAACGATTTGTTCTAGAAAATCTTACGTCATTATTATTTATGTCCTGATTTTAAATGTCGGAGACGGCGGCATCTTAAATCTTTGACTGTAAGGGGTCAGTTTTCAGTTGTTTCAAGGTAAACTGTAATCATTTCTGCGACTTCATTAACTGTTATATTCCATCATTGAGCCCTAATAATATTAGAAATAATTTGGCGTGTGCTTGTGTTGCCGTCGATAAGAAAGTTATATATTCGTGTAATTTATAAGCCGCACGCGTATATATCTTTTTTGCGATGATATTAAGAATGCCTGCAACACCAGTTATAACTGCAACACAAATTCCTATTGCATGTTCTATTATGTATGTGGCYGATAATGATCCGATTATAGTTGCTGTTGTAGCGACTACTACGGATGAAGAATATACAATTACATCAGTAAAATCTGTGGTATAGTTTTAGTTTTACTGTATACGCATCAATGATATTTTTCAGTTCGGTCTGCCATAAACATACTTGCTCGTATCTGAATAGTTGAACGTCAATCTATTGTTTCCTTTTATATATTGCTAATACTTTAAGTAAGTGGAAGTTTGGCCTCAAATTCAAGACACCAATAATACAACAAGCCGCAGTCTTTTTTTTTCGGATTCCACCACTAATGTGTGTTTGTCGTTTTGCTCCAATATCACTAACATAAATCCAGAAGATCCGACTGACGGAGTCAGGACTGGAGAACGCTGTGAAATCGTGGTAGATGCTGTAAATATTGTGACGCCAAATACTGTGAACCTGTATATGTCGTTAACCTAAACGCGATATGTGATGGATTTAATGGGTAGTGACCATGATGCTGATTCAGACGCTACTGTATGTACTACACCATCGGTAATATTTTTATGCAAGAGTGTAGATGACTGATGGGCTTTCAAAACATTCATTAATGGCTCTATTTGTGTTTGTATGAAAATTTATAAACACTGCTACATGAGTAGCATATTCAGAATTAAATGTGGCCATTCCATCATTGTTTTCCATTATTGAGGTCATCATCGAGACGTTGATACTTTCGACATATTTCTTTGTCATCGTTTGATTCTCGTTCTCCAAGACCAGTATTTTTATTATTAACAATATTGAGAGAACTAGTCGTTGTATCACAGATGGATAGTAAACGATAATTGATCTCAGTTTTGATCTTGGCCTCATTGGTGTCCACATAAATTTTTGTTGCAACATCATCTCTGATTTTGGTTTTCTCACATTGATAATTGTACTTTTGCTCATGTTGAGATCGCCATATATAATATCTCCAATTCTTCTGATGCGTTCAGCAATCTCTCGTGATAGTGTTAGCATTGACGTCCCCGACTTCCTAATTTTACAGTTGTTAGCAAACACCACTAAGTTACCTTCTGTCGCACAGAATAATATCTGTTAACGTGATATTGCTTGTCCTTAATGGTCCGTGTTGATCTTGGGAAACAACTTCAGTTTGGTCCATACGAGAAGAAAATGATTGCGGATACATCCTTGACCTGGTCAAGGTTCGCATATTTAGATAAGCCACCTCAAGGCTTGTTCCGAGCAAGTCCCCGAGTAGATATTCTATCATTGTATATTCACAAAAACATGTTTAAAACGTTGGACGACGTGGTATACGCATGCATTACTTTATGAGGTGCCGTCAGCGATCTTGACACAGCGTTGAGCACAACGAGTACTTCACGGCCCCACATTGGCGGATCAGTTATTGTCTGTATTGGTAATGCTGAATACCAGACGGGAATGTTTTGAAGTCCGCCGACAAAGTTTAAAAACTACTTCGGTGGTGCTAACAAATTCGAATCGAAATAAACAACTCCACGTGGATTAATCGCGTATGAATCCCAATGAATACCTGGACCGGAACTTCCATCGATATTAATGACACTGGTTTCAACACGTTTTGGTTATTTTGGTAAATGATCACGCATGAAAAACCTCTGAATTTTTGGGTGTTTATTTTGAGAACCATTAAGTAAACAAAGACGGACATGGAGAGCATGTTTACCGAAGTGTGGCAGCCAGACACAGACCTCAGCCGATCGCGTCTCGACCGTACCATGAATGAGCGTTTCCTGACAATTTTAGACTCCGTCCTCTTTAGGAAGACTTTAGTCCGTGACCTGTTGCGTTCTTTAATGCCATCGCAGCGGCAGTTCCAACAGCACTAATAACAGCACAGCTGCTTTTAAAACAGCTGGAGATTCAGCGGCTATCAACGCTGGCATAGCTGCAAGAAGTGGAAATATACCACCCGTCTTGTCAATGTCTTTAATGGCATCCACAGAAAGATCAAATCTAACACCGGTCGTTTTGTGTCATTGAAGTACCCGAGTTGACGTTTTGTCAGTGATAGTTTATTTGCACCACCTGCGATCTGTGCTGATTTCAACAATATGTTTTATTCCCGAATTCGTTTTGATACTGATTGCAGCTTTTAATCTGACCAGGAGTCAGAGTAATACTAATGTGATGATATGACATTATAATATCTTGAGCGACTTAATTACTGATCACGATTGAGCAGGTACATGTTTTCCACTAGGGCATCAATGACTCTCATTCGTCCAGTGTTTTGGAAAGCAACATATATATGTCGCGGCGCAAGGAAGCTTTGCTGTGACTCTATCTGCCATGTTAACAAACCATTAATGTTTCTTTGAACATTATCAGTAGTCATTGTCAACCGTGACAATGTTGATTTACCACCCGAATCCATAAAGAAGAGTAGCCGTTTTTATTGAGCGAGCGATGGTAACATTGTTGGCATCAACAATAAATGTTTCATCAGAAACTATTTTACCTGTATCACCGACAGAGCCCAGATAGCATCATTGTTGGTAGAATTTTGTTCAATTGCAACTGTATGCTTAGTTCCGATAATGACCTTTCTGACATCTCTGCAAAAGATATGTGACAGTGGAAAAACACATGAAAATCTTATACTTCCATCCTTCAGNATTGATCGACGTGCTGCGAATCCTAAGTTGAATTCTAGATTAGCAACATGAACCACCGGCCACACATCAGTGTCAGCGTTGTTGGAATTGATTCTTGGTCGCCTTATATTATATTGTCTGTTGTCAGGTCGGTCAGAAGTATCCTTCACAAACATCATTGAATGACCAGCCGATCTTGAATAATCACTGATATATCTTGCTAGACCCAATATCGTCGTGGCAACGTCGACGTTTTCCAGGTATGATTCAATGTAAATTCCGTCGATACTATACGTCGCACTGTTGAGCAACACCATAATGCCATTATCAACAAAACCAACTCTAACATCATATCGATATTCAGTATCATCTGTTTTATAATTCAACTTCTACTTCAGTAAATACGTCAGCGGGCAAGAAATATCTGATTATATCTTGAACCTTTAGCTGAATTAGAGCGCGCTGATTTGACTCTTGCATCATAAGAATAATATCAATAATGACGTACCGATTCATCTTTAAGGACTGGCGCATCCAAGTTGAACGTGGGATCAAATACACGATTGAACATTTGATTATCCTTGTTATCATCTAACCCTAAGACCTCTTCCTGCTCTCAGACTAGCAGTTATACTTTTGTTTCCTTTATCTGATGGGGTACACCAGCAAATTAGCAAATTTTGCTAGTATTTGATTTGCAGCTGATTTATTATTTTCTTAACATTTACAGGCATAACTTCGGTACTGGGTAATTTTACTGACCGCTGACGATCTGCGAATTAATCGTGCTAGTCTATTCTTGATTGCCGAGAATGCTCTACTAGCAAAATCACTCACATCACCAATGCCTTTATCACGAACAACGTCAACAGCTTTCATTGATAATTGCTTTGCAATGGGTATTACTTTTAGGTATATCCTTCTGAACAGGCCATGAACAACATCATCGAGCCAATCTCCGTAGGTAACTTTATAGATTGTTAATCGCGAATTTATCACCCTGACCATTACAGATCTACGGTGAGAATTGTGTAGGATCATCTCACTTTCCTATCAATAATCTAAATGCATCAATCAATGTGGTAATCATGACTATTTCATCAATGAGAGACCGATAAAAATTAATGTTTATGATGCCTCCTCTAAATAATCTCTGACAAAAAATAGAAAACTACTCCATTACTAATTTCTAGGGAATTATTACCAGGTCCTTTTCCGCCAATCAGAAATTTCTAGTTGTTCAACATCGGCAAGGACGTTATTGGGGCATGGAGCAATAAAAACCACTTCCCCTGGTACCGTACCAGGAGTGGCAATATCATTTCCAGTGGCAGCCGTGGTAAAACTTACATCTTGCCATTATTCTTCTTTCTCACTTGTTGCTTTGACTGGTTGCTGTGACTGGATGCTGAGATTGTTGTTTTTGTGATTGTTTTTGTTGTAATTGTCGTGTTTTAAACCATGAACATAGTGATCTATTCCATCGATAAATGAAATATATGTTGTATCATTATTTCGAGCTAAATCAATTGTAGTGTATACGATATATATACCATTTATGCCAAGTTTCACGTCTCGCAACCTGATCAGCGTAGTCGGTTTTCAAAGCTTTTACTCTGCAATCAAAACTTACCTAGGCAAACACAGGTAATTCTCTCACTCCTTTACGTTTTTGATGTGGTCAATATTTTCTTCTGACTCTTGTTTGTTCTGATTCTTGTTTTGGTTCTGGAATACTATCGTTCATATCACCTATTTCACCACGAGCTTGGTCAATACCTTCAAGCATTCCTTGCATTGGTTAAGCAGCAGCTATTTGACCAGGAAGTTCTCTTAGAATCGTTTTTCTTTGTTTAGTTATATTTGCTATTTTTCAATCTGCTTTAGCGGATTTTCTACAAAAATGGGAAAATCTTCGATAACCTTTGTAACCGGTCTAAATAAATAAAATAAATATGCTTTATCCTCCGCAAATTCCACTCGAGCTTCCTGATGCTTTTGTAGTTGCTGATTGATAAAACCACGGACGGGAAGATTTTTGTTTATTTCCTTAAATCGTTGTCTAGCTAACTTAGCTGCATGAGATTCCAAGATCAGCGTTATTATTAATATAATAATGATTTAATTAAGACACACAGCATCAGAAATGGTGACAACCAAGAATAAGTGTGTCGCATCATTAAACGAGGACGCATACAAATTTGAAAATACGAACGTCAAAAGATAAAATGACAAAAATGCAAAACAAACGGTTAGAAGTATCGTCGGTTATAGATTTCGGTTTAGCGTTATTGACGCTTGTATTTTCATTTTTGTTGGAAGCTTTATTTTTAAACGAAATTCTCTAAACTTTAGTCTGTTCACCCTCCATGTTGCTATCCAAAAGCCTAATGTAGATGCTTAAAATTACTTTCAACATGGTTATGTGTTATGAGATAAACGATAGCTATCTAAAAGTGTTACCATATTACTGGTAGAGTAATATGGTCCAAAAGTGACCCGACAAAAGCACGCAAGACAAAAGCGCGCCAACATAATAATCAAAACATATGCCTGAGTAACATAATATAGCTGTGTCGTCTAGTCATGTTTGTGGATGGGACAAATGTTTTACCCGCAGCCGTAGTAACGAAGATATCAGCAGATACAGTCAAGGAGCGATCAAGCATATGTTGCCATTGTACACGGGTATTAAAAAATCGCCCAAATTATGAGTCATATGCGTTATAGATAACTTCGTGTTCGCTATCCATTAAAGAGAATTGCTCAAGGTCTCAAATATCCGGCAACTGGAACTACAACCCATTGGTAAGAATTTGTCAAAATAGCAACTGTTCTGCCACAAAAACTAAAACAATGTTGTTGTATGGGACAAATAGGAAGAATGCGAAACGCATTTGATATGTCTGTTTTGGCCATAACACAGCCCCTACCTAGCTGCTTTATGCACGTAATGGCATTATAAATGACTTTGTAATGAATTCCTGATTGTTGAGTTGGAATTCCATCGTTAACCAAATCGCCCGGTGGGAAGGAGAGGCGATTTAATCTTAAAGACCGGGAATTTTATGTTCGAATAGATCCAGGTGCAAAATACATAAATTGGTAAATGGTTTTGCATTAAATGGCGCTGCAAAGCGACCCGCTGCCGATTCTTTCTGCATATTTTCTTCAGTAATTTAGGCATTTGTCTGAGCCGATTTAAGATTCTTACATGTTTGTGTAATGTCCCTTTAAACGCCACATCAAAACCTTTTTGGAAACATAAATGCAGGTATTCCTTTATGGTGAGATCAAAATCGTGGAACCAATATTGCAAGCGGTCAGTTTTGACAGGGATACTCAAAGGATCAACATTATTTACCGAATGTTGTTTTTTGTAGATTGTGTTAGTGTTTCGAGGTTGTTTGGATCGTTGGAAACAAAAACGCTGGTTATTAGGTCGTTGTGGTTGCCTGCTGTATTGTGGAAGGACCTTACAGGGCTGATAAATTGGTTTGGAGCAGCAAAATAATGAGTGTCCTAATCAATTGAAGCACTTGTGCTGCAACTTGCAGAAAAATCCCGATGAACAGCGGCTGTTGTAGCATATAAAACAAACTCCCTTCGGATGCTTTGTTTGTAATTTGTGAGGGACTGGTTTATATGTACTTGTTATGACCGGGGTCTAGCACAGCAGTCATGTATAATTCTCGATGTGTGCTACCCCATTTAACTTCCCCCATTGCACCCAATTGTCGAAAGTATTTTTCAACATAATACCTTCAATCAGCACGTCTTTCCTAAAGCTTAAGGACAGTTTCCATATGATGGGGTAGAGAGGTTTTAACTAGTGAATACTTTTTACACAAGATACTAGTGAACTCGCTCCAAGAAGGAATATACTGTCCTATTGTGAGTTGGAAGTAGCCAAATTTGGAACAATGCTGAGTTCAGGACCAGTACTTTTCGTATCAAACTGAAATATGAACCACTACCCATCCTGCGAGTTATTCAGAAGGGTAGAAAAATCAATGTATGCGCCCGCCCATATGTTTGCGTTAACTCCAACAGGGATTAGAGAGGATGGGGGACACCGACGAGCCTACAAATTGCGATTGGGAAAGCCCCACCCCCAAGGCAGAAACGATTTTGACAACGTTGGCAGTGTCCACAGCTGTACCTGTAAGTGAAGCACTTGTTTCCACAATGGCGTGGGAGAATAAAGATGCTGCTGGTGTGTTGTCCGTTTCTACGAAGGGTACGTGTTGACAACCAATTTTCGGACTATTTTGCGTGGACTGCCTGAGCACAGCTACCAGATGATTAAATTTGTCATTGATCTCCTGTGTCACTTGGGTGGTTAGCCGGTCAGAGACCTCTTGGGTTATAACATTAATAAGATCGGGATCCATCCAAGCCCTAGGCTGGATTTCCTTATTGACGATTATCGGCTGTTGATATTGCAATGGTGCCTACTTTCTGGGTCTCTTCACGCCTCTTACACTTTGGACCGTGATGGTCTGGTTAACTCTTCATTGCCATATGCAACGCGGCCTCATGTGTCCACCGTAATAAAATTCTGAATGAACGTCTGTAGATGTCATGTATTTACTAACTCTCATAATCTAACATTTTATTTTTTAAATTCTAGAAATTTCAAACTGTTTGCAACTGTCAGTTAGTCTGTATTAACTAGTCCATACTAATGAACTTCTCAAGTAGTTGAGCTATCGTTCAACAAGTCATTACAAATATATACAAATTTTGTCCAAGACATTGATTTTCAATTAACCATTTTTTTTATAAATTGGTGTTAGCTGATAAGCAATTGTTGTTCGTCCATTCGTCCTCCAAAACAGAACACGTCTGCAGCACAGAAGAAAATTGGCTCAAATGACGCCAAATTCCTTAGCAGAGATAATCTCTCTTCGTACAACTGAAGCGAAAGAATTGCAATTGGCTGGGAAGAACACGTGATTTAAACTTTAAATAGATTAGTCCTTGACAGTGGGTTACACGAAAATCTGGCGGCAAATTGTAGACCCAAATATGCCTTTTATAAATGTCCAAACGCGACCGTAAATAGCTATATAT
>QKMX01357020.1:23120-38307 GCA_003401595.1 Venustaconcha ellipsiformis | reverse complement strand
CTCTCAAAAGTACATAATAACTGGTGAGCACCACCAATACACAAATGTTTTCAAGTACCATGTTTGGTTGCTAAAACCAGCTGCAATCTTGTTATTGATCATTTAGATGTTGGACATTTGGAAAATAAATGTGATATATAGATAATAACAAANAACTTCATCAGAAAAAGAGCTCTGTTGACAGTTTTTCTTGACTCAATTATAAAATGAGGATTCAGCCATTAAACAGCCAAGTTACCCCTAGCCCACACCAACACCTGAAACCACCACCATCATATGCCCTTCATGCCAGGGATAGCTACTTCCAATTAATTACCACTTCAAGACAATATTTTGGGAAAATTGTTGGAGCTGTCAAAGATTCACATTTTGCCACCTCCAACCTACCCTAATTGCTACAATGCATCCCCAAATACAACATCCCCAGAGAGTAAACTAAAAAAGCACAGCCTATACTGTGTCTTTCCTCAGTGTTGGCAATGAAAACTAAAATATTGAGACTTGCTTATTCACATCTGAGTCTTTATTTATACAGCAACAATGCCATGAATAAAATAACTTTGCAATTACAAACCTGAATGCAAAACAAAAACTTATCATCAACCCATTTTAAATGTAATCAGATATCTACCCATCCCATTTCAAACGTCCTCACTTTAAAAATGTCACGCCTTTCCTGAAGCAAATCAAACTGTTGAGCTATCAAAAGGTCTCACTCTTTATTACATATTCCCAACCCCAACCTTCCTCTTTCCTGGACCACAACCCAGGAATCATAATCCAAAATCCATGACATTATTAATACTTGCTTATAAATCCAACTACAAACTGCATTGATCCAGATGCCATACCATAATGTTATGGCATATCTGGGTCCATGTAGTGTGTTAGGTGTAATCTGCCTGCACATTATGTGATAGCAAATCAGGGTCTATGTTGTCTGCATGTGCATATATACAGTATTATATGTTCTTCTGTAACTGCATATATACATTTGGTAAAAAAAATATTCCAATCTCAATACAGTGTACTTAAATTTTTTTTGCATATTATGACCTTTGATCCACTCCACCTGTTAACCCCTCTTCCATATAGTTACCACAAAGAAAACCCATATGCTAAATTTAGTGAAGTTCTCTATGCAGCATTTAAAGAGACATAATTCAATAGAAAGACAGAGAGGATCACATTATACCACATGATTTACGGTGAGGATAAAAACAGAAAAATGCAAACAAGTATGCAACTTACCCACAATTTTTGAGTCCTGCACAAAGTTCTTTGGTGCTTGGCTCAAACCAATGAAACCTCCCTGCAAGATAAGTAAACATCTGCAATAAAAAATGCCTTCTCAAAGCTTTCAAACACATTATTGTTTCATCAGACAAGTCTCAAATAATAGTACTTGATGCTACCACATAAAATGCACAAATATAATTAGGCACCTGCATATTCTCATTTAAAAATAAGAAAAAACTGGCAGCATGAAATATGTCACTAATTTGACATTGACCAATTATATCTAAAATGAAACAAATACTATGTTGACCATTCACATGCATTAGGTATATTATCTGGATGCATTCAAATCTGCAATCAAGCACATACCACTTGGTCAAATTATTGCACAGTGTAATAATGGGGGAGGTCTTCACCTAATTTATTCATCCTGCATACAGGTGCAATGTTCTCCTTCGGTCTGTCTTTCAAATGGATGCTTACTGAGTACTTAAGCTGAATGCGTATTGTGTTTATTAGCATTGATGGCCCCTGAGCACAATAATGTTCACATGGTGTCAATTTTTGAAATAAATATTAAACAGGTCAACAACAACAAAAAAACAAAGAACAAACTGCACCAAATGTTAGGAACATAAACCCTTCCAAAAAAGTAAGAATAAAGTACAACAATATAAAAGGTAAAGATGTTAAAATTTGGTAAAAGGTATATAAAATAAATAATGTAAAAAATGCAAATATCTGTAAACTATTTGGTCATAATTGTTCTATAAACTGCAATTTATCAAAAAGTCCAACGGATATCAACATAAAGTTTCTTCACTGTTTTCACATCAAATGCTTCTGTCTTACAGGGTACAAGTCAAAACACAAGACAAGAATGTGTTCCACTGTCAATGGATGATGGTTGAGCTTCACACTTATGTGCAAGTCGGGTGTCTAATATGAGACATCTGATCATTACAGTTTTCTATATGATGGGTGACACTCTTCAATGGTGGGTTTGATATTCTCAAGGTTGTTTCACTGAACCTAAAGCTGAATTTCAAGTTGACAAACAGTAAAATGTGTCATTGGTATCAATATTTTTGTTTTGTAAAACTTTTACTTTACAAAGATACCATATACACTTGCTTATATGTCAAATCCAATTTAAAAACAACACAGACCCTGATCTGCCACTGCATAAAGCAGAATGAATTTTGTGAATTTGCATCATATATATATATGTTATCATAAATATTTAATTTATTAGTAGAGTCCAACTTCAAACAACATACACCCTGATATGCTGTTGCATACTGTGCTGGCAGATCAGGTTCTATGTTGTTTATTCAAATTATTACTTAGACAAAATGCATAGACCCAGATTTACCAGCACATTTTACAATGGCAGATCTGTGTCTGTGGAGTTTTCATTTGGATAGGACTTGTAAGCAAGTAGATAAGGTATGTGAATTTTGCAACAGTCCCAACAATCCTTATGGCTTGTGATGAGAATAGTTCCCATAAATAATTTAATACACCCTTCAGTATCTTTAAATCAGATTCATCTGCAAAATGTGATGAAAACTTCATTAACAGGAACCTGCTTATAGTGGGCACATACTCAAAAAGAAATTTTTTCTCCATTTCACTACTTAGATATTCAACATCTGTCCATATTCACAAAAGACGAAATTATGTGGTCCTTTAACTTTCCTCACTAAAAGGTTTAACTGTGTGAGTGCATTGAATACAAAGATATTTGCAATTTATTTTCCTTATATGGTCACTTGAAAGTCAATTTCTTTTACTAAAAATCTGATTACAAATTGTCTTGTAAGTGCAATTATAAAAAAAAATCTAATAAATCTAGAGTATTATTGGAAACTCTAGATTTTTGTAGTACATACATTGTCAATTCAAATATTGTTACATTTTCATGTTGCTATTCCTGTAAACAATGCTGAGATGGTATGCACTTTATCTATCTAATTACACAATACTTGTATTTATATTTGTATTGAAATATGAAAACATTAAACTGAATAATTCAAGGATAAAGTGTCAATCAAGGTTGTTTACAGTTGACGTTTACTAGTAAGTATATTCCTTTCATTTTCATGAAAGTCCAAACAACCAGTATTTGTCTTGTATTATGTGTTTGTTACATAAAGACCACTTCTGTTTGATACAATAAAACTTTTTATTTGCTATGTATTTGTCTTATTCATAAGCCAGATCTAACTTCCAAATTACAATTCCCAAGTTACCTGCTGGAGCAAATGGGATAACATGCTTTTTGCTTGTAAAAATGCAGCACCACATTGTTTACACAGTTGACATGAATGTGATACAAGTTCAGTACCCATGTACAGTTAAATGCAGATTTTGAATAAGAACTTACCTGATTTGATGCTCCTAAGTATACCCCAATTTATAGGAGGATCAAAGAGCTCTTATGTCTTATGGAGCTGACCTAATAGTCATCTTATAATCAAGTATCGAAAGTAGATTTAATAATTAAAGCACAATGAGAGAAAAAGTTTTGCTCACCTTTGGTGGGTACTTGAAAGAAGTATCACCAAAATTGAAATCCATTTCTGCATTCTGTTGAAGAAAATAGAAGTATAAAGCTTTAATATAATCTTACAGCTTATACTCACAATGAATCAATGATAAATGTACACTGCTTGCTGGATTCACTGGTGATTAAAACTTCAGATTGTATGTGAAATTCAACAATACTGTAAATAGATCTATATCATAAGCATGAACACTTACGTTTAAAATAAACAAATATCATATGCACTTATGTTTTAAATTAGTGAGTGTGATGTACACTTGCTATACATTAGTAAATTTCATTTATTTATGCTTTAAGTGAAAATCATACACATTTATGTTTAAATTAGTGAATAATATACACTTATGTTTTAAATTAGTTCAATATCAAACACACTTGTTTTACTGTCAAATATACATCTTCAAATTAGTGATGGTTATAGTTGCAGGAGGCATGGGAGGGTTTAATAGTTAAGTGATCTGATAAGTATAATAATTGACTAAAAAATTACTTTATATGTATATTACACTCCCCAATCATATTGGCAGCATGAGAATAGATAACAGGAGGAAGCGGTGACCATTCGAGGGAAGAATGGCTGTGTTCCCTATGTAATGGACAAATTGCAATAATTAGGACACAGTGCTAACATGAAACTGACAGTCATGCAGAAATAAGAAATACTAACTCACACCTGTCAGAACATAATGCTGACATCAAACTGTTCTAATAGTTCTCCGGACTACAGGAACTGGATCTATGAGATTCAATTCATGTCTCTGCAAAACGTAAATACTTAAGAGATTTGACTGCACATGCCAGTAAATGGTTTTAATTATGTCTCAGATCGAAATGGTATATTCAAACACAAGGACTGCAGTTACTGGTCTGATCTCACAAGTAAGGAACCTTTCGATATGTATCTCATCATTTGTGATCTCTGAGTAAGTAGAGTATATAAGATGTAATGCTAGGGCTTGAGGAGTTCCATCACTGGTAGAAAGAGACTTTGCCAGGTCCCAAAAACTTCTCTAATGGCATCTTATTCTTAGCTATAAAGCCTGGTTGCATGTTGAGTATCATGGAATCATCCAATATGAATTGGTGACAATTCAGGTCCACTTAGAAAAAGAGCATGCAAACTGAATTTCTGACCCTCATTTTCTGTATTATCTTCAGTACTGGAACCTTGGGGTATAAGTGTAGGCTCCCCTCCACACACACAAACACAAAACCAACTGACTGAAATGCATCCACAACCCAAACTTCTGGACCCTGGACCTGGAAGACAAAATGTTTCCAATTCCACCTCCTTACAAAAAGGTCTATCACTGGACCTCCCCAAAGTATATGAATCCAATGAAAGACCGAATGTTTTACACTCAGTATGAAGGATCTGGCCTCTTCTCAATTGTGTCAGGTAAAACATAATCCCTGCTGGGAATATGCCTGACTGCTATCTTCAGTTGGGTGCACCAGTGAATGAAGTTCCCGGCCAAAACACACAGGTTATGTGATTTGTTCTCCATCTAACCCACCAAGTCCCACTAAGCTACCACCATTGAACTGTCCAACATGATCAAAAATGTCTTTCCATGAAGTCAGTTCTTCCAAAAATGAAATGATTTTACCACAGCTATCATCTCTTGTAAGTGTATGTGAAGAAGTGTCTCTTCTGCATCCCCCTTTCCACTGTCCATGGTGAAGATTGGTAACAAATTGTCTTTCATACTGTTCCTGAGGAATTCCTGCTGTGAACTACTGTGTGTTGTACAACTGAAGCATGAATGATACAATTCTGCTCAACATCATAAAAGGGGTGTCACTGGGCCATCAACAATGGGTGCATGAAAAGGCAGTTGAGAAGAATAAAATCCACTGCAAACAGAACAAGGAATTACAAAAACTTTTGCTTAAATCAGAAAACTGATTAAGCAAGCTCAATAATCTGCACAACACATAAATGAAGGTGGAACAAAATGGTTGAGAATGGCCCAGGAGGACAAAATTCTGAGATGGAATGACTAGTTCCAGTTCACTAGAAGCCTAATTATTTTCAAAAGGAAAGATTGTTCATGCCCTGCTCCAATGATGTACTTACCACAAGTTTATGGATGATGTCCTAGAAAATACCTCCAAGAGATGTCAAGCAGATATAGTTGATGACCTTCATGGTCATCCATGGATGAATGCCGAGACCAAATTGGAGTGTTCATGTGCGCAATTGGTTAATCATACTTGGAACCTGAAATGAAGGAACCTGCACAATGCTTGCTGCATGTATGTGTTGGTTAAGTCTCAACTGGCCAAAAATTCCCCCAATTTTATGGAAATCCTGAATGAATGTGCCCTATCCATTCAAAACCTTGGAGAGGCAACATATTTGTTGCATCAACTGAAGTCTATAACTGGACTGATCTTTCTTTGGCTTTGTAAAACTACAAACATTGTAAAGAAATCCTGGGGGTTTGGTCTGCAAACCCTCTCCACTAATTGTTTTGTAATGACAATATCTCCTTCTGCAAAACTCCACCTCTCCCAGATCAGATGGCATATTCGTTATCAAAAGGAAAGACAAAACAAGAAGGAGCTTGATAAATAAAATCCAAAGCATGTCCAAAACAACTTGCAGCACTCCATTTTGAGGAAATACATCAATCAAAGACTGCCAGAAATTAAGGGGTCTAGCTCCCACTGTCAGCAAAAAGTGTGGATGAAAAGTCATTGGTAGTTGTTGGGAGGCTTAGGGAACAAGAAACCCTGCTTCCTATCCACTTTATTAAACTGCTTTCTGAACTGAGGGGTCTGTTGCTGCAAGAAATCAAACTCAAAACTGAAAACTGCTACTGTTGTATTAAACCTCTTATCTTCTTGCTTCTAATCATCCCTAAATTGCAGTTGGAACTGAATCAGACTGAAGACATGTGCTAGCCTCAAAATAACCTGAAGAGGCATTTCTTGTGTTGCCTTTTTCCACACCTCCTCCATTATACCACCTATTGGTAATGGTATACTGAAAACTTTACAGCAGAGAACCAAGGAATAATACAGCTTCAGTTCAGATGAATAGAGACAGATTTCTCTTCACAAGGTCTAAATAAGCAGAAACCATCCAGGAATTAGATACTGCATGGTTTTGTTGACAACCATGCATGGTTAATGCCGAAATTTTCAACAATTCAAATCACTATTAATGCCAAGTTTAGCATACATGAAGTTACGCACTAGCTAAGCAGTGGCCTGGAACACATTCCTATCCATCTTGCAAAACTACTTGTTTGTAATATTAACTGCCATTATAATTTTGTCAATCACTGTATCCAATACCCCAGTGTGATCAAAACGACTGCCAGATGGCTTTTGAAACAGAAAACCATGGAATTACCAGGATTCTGGATCTTTTCCAACAGCTGGTCTGTAACCTCATTTATCTTTACCTACTGCAGTAGTATATAGAATGATTTGTGATCACCTTCTTACAAGTTTACCAAAACCTTCACCTTGAGTTGGCTTGTCAATGGCAATAATGTACACTTTGTATGAGCCGGGAAGTGTGATGGATGGTCGGCACTGAGGTTGACCGGAAGGTCTGCTCAGGCACAGGCACCACATGAGTAGAAAATGCAGTGAAATGAATAGATTAGCTAACTGGATCACCATAAAACTCCTCATAGTATGGAACATACAGTACATATTTGCAGTGGCTTGCCAAACTAATGGCCACCTGGTCAGTCATCACCCAGTTCAAATGGCTGGCCAGCTGGATGGGCTGGTCAATAGCCATGGCAGCAGCATATCGATGACCATACAGATCTTTGAAATTAAACATATACCTGATGCACCTGGATTTACAGGCCCAAAGGCTTTGCTCAAGATGTGGGGGGATTCTATGACAACTGAGCTGTCTAAAAAAGGATATGTTAGCTTCAAACCATCATTAGGGTCATGTGACAAATGAAGGGACAAAAAAATTATCTGAGGCCAGCAACTGCATCATCACTAGATTCATAAGGTAGGGAATTTTATTTTCATACCACTATGTGATCTTGGAATGTTTCTGACAATGAAATAGTAAAGTCCCTTCAGATCCCAAACAACATTTTACACAAGGATTACTTCTTTAAAAAGAACACTTCATTAAAACAAGTGAGAGCATCTTGTTATAGAACATGCACAGGGACCCAAAATAAATGAGGGAAAATCAACATGTATATACAGTATTTCTCCTGTGACATGACCAGTTCACCAGTCTTATAAATTTGCCAAAAAGAAGTGGGTGGGCTTATTTTAAGACATAGAAATCCTTAACAATAATTTTGTAAAGATAGGGAGCAGTCTAATCATCAAGCATTGGCTTATTATCACATATATATATATATTTAAACAGACTTTTAATAAACCTTACCAACCCAATAAAGAATTATTTATCTTGGATTACCTTGAGGACCAAAGCAGCAAAGAACTTCTCAGTTCTCAAATGTCCAGGAATATCATAGGCTTTTCCCAGATCAACACCTAAAATCAAAAGATCATAGGATTTTCTTCAGACACATGTAAAATCTTAATTATTTACAACTTTATGACTTACATTGCATATAACAGCATTACTTTATTCATGCAATTAATAAAACTGATACTCATGAAAAAAGATAACATTTTGTTCATGAGCTCCTAATATTAATCAAATTTTCACTGAAATAGATGAATATTAATAAATGCCATGATAAAAACATCACTATATTTAAAACATTTTTAATGGTGGTGTAAATTTAAAGATTTAGCCATTTCAGGGTTTAGATTGCAAAAATAAACACAACTTAAATTGATATATCTAAATCTATTATATCCTCTCTAGATCTGCAATTGTACTGAAAGAATATACCATATATGAGCATCAGAAACCTTTTAGAACTGCTGTGCCTTTCCAATGAGTCTGGTTGTTGAAATCAGCCAAGCTCTCCTACAAATTGATATTGAACTGCAAAATGTGCTGAAATATTAGGGTCGATATTGTTTGTTCTACTGATCAACTGATTCATCCTAACAAACTGCACAGACCCAGATCAGCTGGTGCATCATGGGATGGCAGATCTAGGTCTATGCTGTAATGATTTGTAAACAAGCATATGTGCAACCTGTCTCAAATTAACTGTTAGTCAAATTACAGTGGATCACAACAAAAATAAAGCTCCCATACAGCAAAAAAATAACCTTAATTTAACTGAGAGTGACCCGTCACAATAAAGCCTCCTCCCCCGGTAAAACAGTAACCCTGATATAACTCAGAAGTCCCTCAAAATTAGGACTCCCATATAGCAATAACCCTGATAGAACTTGGAGAGTCCCCTCAAAATAAAGCCCCCAGTATAGCAATAATCCTGACAAACTTGATGTGACCCCTCATAATAACCCTGATAGAAGTAAGAGTGTCCTCTCACAATAAAGCCCCCCCCCCAATATAATAATAACCTTGACAGAATTCAGGTATGACATGGTTTCTATTAAGTGAATTTTGCTTTTGAAATGGCTGATTAATTTGACTCACACTGTTGTAATTCTTAGCAGATTATAAAGTCACCATTTATTTTAATGTTAAGTCATACCCTATTATAATGATGCTACATCCCCATTACTGCACAGTACTGCAAATAAAATACAAGTCAAATCAACCTAACCTGTAGCACACAATGACAAGGCATTACACTGTATCTAAAATTTACCCCACATACTTTTGAGATCAATGCATAAAGCTGGTTACAACACAAGTTAAAGCTGAAGGACAACTATTTAATACTGACTGTATCATTTAGCAAAACATGTCAGACTAAAGAATCCAAGCAAGAGTTTGCTTTAAAACCATTTTACAATTTACAAAAGTGTTCTATGGAATGTGGTGGTACTCCATCTACACACCTTGCTTGATCTCCCTCCATGCTATCCAACATTTAATTTAATTTAACCCTTTCCATACTAATGACCTTCACATCTTTCACGGAATATTAACTTTACCACAGATGCCAATACTTGTGTCACTGACAAACAAAAGTATACTTGAGTGTCACTTTTTGCTGGCAAGACAACAATTATTCTTTCCTTCTGCAATGAACACTGATTACGTGGCTGTATGGGACAGGGTATGATTAGCAGAATATGGCTTTTAAGCTGGTCAGACAGTTATATTATCAAAAGCCAAATATGAAACCTTTTAAAGCACAAGTGATTACCATTTTTGGACCACTTGATTTCACTTTTCTGGAGATCTAAAAAGCAGCCAATGGTGTCATTCATTCCGTATGACTGCAATAAAGATGAATAAGGTTGTATTAAGAACAGCAGAAAAAAATTCAGCAAACATTAATGTAATATAAAAGAAAAAAAGTTGTATCAAGCAATCTGATAGTCAAATTTCAATGATCTGACCTCTTTTGATCCCAAAAGTAGAATTTACTGCAGTTATACATAATCACTATGCAAACATGTATCAGTTCAATAATGATAAAGTCACAAGAAATGTTGTCTGTTCTTCTCAGTTTCACTGTTGAAAATGAGATCCAAGTGGGCTGAGATTGCTCCCCATCTTGAAAACTACTTCAAACCCAGATGCCAGGACAATTGACCAAATATGATACTCTCTGACATTTAAAAGCTTGTTATATTAAAATTATGACATTATTATTTGGCAGATAAAATTCGTTTTTTATACCAACTTTAAAGGTTCTATGCCAAGATGCATTCTGTCAAATCTTATCAAGTCTGTTCAACAGTTTTTGAGAATTTATTTAATAAAAATCGATATTTTCCATATATTAGAGATCTGATAGGTACAGTCAGAAAAGTTCAAGTTCAGGAGACCTTTTCCACTTAACTTTAGCAGCCTACCAGATAAAGTTTTGCATTTCATGTCGGGGACAGTTATTGCTAGTGACAACATATTCTGTTTTTACTTTAGAAATATAAATGCTGTAATTTGATTGGTGAATCAAAAAGTCAATAGAACATGATCTTAAACTGGTCCCCATCAAATTTACAGTACATGCATAATAAATTTCAGATTGCCCACTCAATGCCATCAACACAAAGGCAAGGAAATAAGTGTCCACATCTGGTGGTGGATGTCTGCTAAGCATACAGGATGCCCACTAAGACTAGTGAAACTTTTTCATGGCTTTTATTGCATCCCTTCCTGATTTTATTGCATTCATCCTAGGAGATGACACATTAACCAGTATGGAGATCCACCCCCATGGTACAATCCCAAATACAGCAGGTATCAATTTCATACCTTTACATGTATATGTAACTGTTACCATATACACATGCAGTAATTATAATCTGTTCTGCATAAGGCAAGAGCTTTGGTACTTATTCTAAATATATGATGTTTTATGAAAGTGCCTGTTGTACTGATCAAAAATTTATCATACTTCTCTTTAATAAGACCCACTTTAAACAGATTGCTGAAATCAGTAAACAAATAAAAACTAACACAAGAGATAAATAAAAGCACTATGTTTTATATTGTACATATTTGATAAATACATGGAACATAATGACATGTCATAATTCTTTCTAAAGTTTATTCAAAAAGAATAATGTGGCTTCACATCAAAATAATTATAATGATACACATGATAGAAATTGTTCTTCTGTTGCTTTAGTCATAAACTTGGAATTGTCACTGTTTAACGGAAAACTCTTTTAAATGCATGGAACTGTGTACAAAGAATTGACAGCTGTGCTAGATCAATGGCCATTCCTGTGATTAACTTTTACTTTGTTCATCACTTTTAACATTAGGCAAATCCCAAGGCATGACAATCTAGCAATGAAATCTGTGGCAATGCACGTTGGCTGCCTACCTTTTACTTAACAATGGTAAATCAGGAAGTACAATCATGTATTCACAGTTCATAACAGACCTTGAGAGATGTCAAGCTCTGATGTTAATTTTAGTACTTATGGTTAAAAAAAAACCCCATTAACTGCTAGATGAAAATGGTTTCTGTTTCTCACAAATCAACACACTAAAACTGATATGATATCAAGTCGATCTTAAAAGAAAAAGCATACATTAGACAAAAATAGGACTCGGGTAAATAATGGAGATCAGATGGAGCACTGTTGGCTTCTTATGTTTACAACGGTAAGGTCTTCAAATCTTGTGCTCCAGCTTTCGACTGAAATAGCTACAGATGTTGCCAATCAAAATCAGATTAATTCATACACATACGAAAAATAACAGGGTTTCTCATTTCGAGGGAAAAATTACATGACTCATATTGCGATGAAACATTGATATTATCTGGTATTAATGCAACCTAACAATGCTTAAGACCAATATATTTCAAGATTCAGTATTATTCAGATGATTTTGCACATAACAGTGGCATTAGGGCTTTGAACTAAAACAATATACAAAAACCAGAAATTACTTGTGTTACAGAAAATACAATCATGCATAATAGTAGACATTTCAAATGATGATGAATGGCACAATGCATGTGTATATTTTGTTAAAGTGACCTGAAACCAAGGTTTGGTTCCCAAAGATTCAATGCAATTTAGGTGATTATAAGACATAAATGTCCATAATTATTTTTTACACATATCTCTCTCTCTCTTTTTTTTATTCACATCTCCAGTTATTAAAGTAAATCATAAATGTATAAAAATGTATCTATTATTTCTCAAAACACAAATATGTCTATGCATTTTAGTGAGCATGTCTTCAAATATTACATGGCATTATGTACAACTTAAAAAGAGTATTCAAAAGTTCAACATTATTTAGTGGACATCCACTATTTGACAATTATATTGCTATATCTTGCCAATGGGAGCAGTAAAACTTAATTTTTTTTCTATGTGAACATCCATGATGAACACAATATTCAGTCTGTGATGATTCATGGATGGATTCATTTCCCCATACAGAAACATAGAATCTTCGAAGTCCTCAATGGGCATAGTGTACTTATTATAAATACTGTACCATATATACTTACTTATAAGTTAATTAAAATGCAAAGAAAGAAGATCCTGATATGCCATAGCATAATGCTCCTGCAGATCATGGTTTATGTATTTGTTCTTCTGGTTACTCCTAACAAATTGCATAGACCCAGATCTGTTGAAGAATTATGTGGCAGCAGATCTGGGTCTGTGCAGTTTGTAGTTGGAAATTGTCTTATAAGTGAGTACAGATGGTCTTTTTTGAATTTTATAAGATGTAAAGGTCTTCTTATTTCAGTTAATATTGGTCAATTTTACAGCAGATCAGCAAAGTTTATTAATCTTGAAAAATCTTATACAATGATTTCTCCCAAGATTGCTCAAAACCTGTTCTTCAGGAGAAGCCATTTAAATTTTGTATTTTTATTTTCAGTAACAGTGACCATACTTGATGACAAATTGGTGTTGTCTGCTTGAATAGCCTTCATACCAGGATACTTTCTGCCAAATTTGGTCACATTCTATTCTGCATCTTTTTCTATTTTGAAGCATCTGTGGTCAGATCTGATGATGGATTGTATTTCTTTTCATGCAAAATTGCCCAATATTTGTTCAAAGTTGTAATTTAAATAATTTATTTTTATTTTTAGTAATAATGACAATACCTGATGACAGAATGGCATTGTTTCCACAAACTTTAAAGATCTTCATGCCAGGGTACATTCTGTCAAAATTTGGTTAAAATAATCTTCAGTGGATTTTGAAAAGAAGTCATTGAAATGTTATTTTTATTAATTATTAATATTTTGAGTAAAACATTTATATGTGTATAACATATATCATTATCGATTCACCTTAGTGTTTGCTGAGCCAATTCATATTATCTATGTTGTGGGTGTTTTAAGTTTTGGTGGATTTTGGTTGTAAACAAATTTACTGTGTGTGTGTTATCATAGCAAACTTTCAGAAACCTTATACATCACTTTTCAATTATATCTGCCTTAATACCAGTAAATGACAAGTGAACTTAAGGCAAAAATTATATTCTTTCAGAGTTATGTATTTAAGTGCTATTTTCAGGCATTCTCTGAGTTATGTATTTTTAGTGCTATTCACTTTGAGTTATGTATTTTAGTGCTATTCAGGCAATTTGAGTTATGTATTTTAGTGCTATTCAGGCACTCTCTGAGTTATGTATTTTAGTGTTATTCATGCACTCTGAGTTATGTATTTTTTGTGCTATTCAGGCACTATCTAAGTTATGTATTTTAAAGCTATTCAAGCACTATCTGAGTTATGTATTTTAGTGCTATTCAGGCACTCTATGTGTTATGTATTTTAGTGCTATTCAGGCACTCTCTGAGTTATGTAATATGCAACTTACACAAACTCAGACTTAAGCAACCTCCCATTAGCTCAAGACTTTACAGTGTACATGTATTTAATTTTCAAGTTAGAAATATTTTATGTTATGCTACTAACATTTTTCTTCCAAAAGGTAACTACAGTTAAAGCTAAATTATACATCACTTTTATGTACAAAAAATACGTAGTTTGATTCTAATCCTGTTCAACTGGTTTAATTCTCTTGTTGTAGTCACCACTGAATGCATAACCATGGAAGTCTTTTTATTGTTAGTGATGTTGGGGGCTGTAACCATACCTGCTCAACATATTATTTAAAAAATTTGATTTGGAAATGAAAAGGAAGAGGATAAAGAAATATAAAGCTGGACAAAGCTTATTGGCCATAGTGCATGGACTCCATCTCTCAGTACCAAGAGTAATTGATGCTGATTGTATAAAAGAACATGTTAAGAGATCTGACCCTTAAAGTCAATACTAAATACATAACATTGTTCTGGTGCTATTTATGAGATGGAAAAAGTGTTAATCATATGGATGGAAGATCTGAAACAACGGCACATACTGTCAAGCCTAATGATGATCCAAATAACGGCTATATGTTTTGTCACAGACATTCATGGCAAGCATTAAGATCTAACACTCAACATGTACAGCACTCCCCTCTTGAACGCCATAACCCTAGTGGCCGCCTGCTTATTATGGTCAGAATCCCTTGGCATCAACGAGTTTGTGTTAAAAAAAACCCTCAAGAATGACCACTTCTGAAATGCAATTGGTGGCCAGCATATTAGTACAAAAATTAATTTGTTCCTCTCACAAGCAGACACTTTTTATTTCAAATGTGTCCAGAAGCAATAATTCATATTGTAAGTTAAGTAATCAGATTATCTTTACCGTCAATGCCTGTCTCCTAATGTCAGGTTTCTGTTACTGTAAGAAGTGTTGGCTAAAGTACATGTAACAATAAGATTAATA
The DNA here is from genome assembly GCA_003401595.1 of Venustaconcha ellipsiformis. NCBI lineage: Eukaryota > Metazoa > Mollusca > Bivalvia > Unionida > Unionidae > Venustaconcha > Venustaconcha ellipsiformis. The sequence goes on along the minus strand of QKMX01357020.1, from coordinate 23,225 downwards.
TTATATCATTATTCATAAAAGCTGACATTTACAGGAAATGAGACCAACAATGCTGTGACAGAGTTTAGGTCTTTACACATTTGTCAAGTTCTTCTCTTTGATGAT
>QKMX01357019.1:705-13748 GCA_003401595.1 Venustaconcha ellipsiformis | reverse complement strand
AACTACATGTGGTTTAATAGATTAGAAAATAATATCCCGAATAACTTATAAATGTTTGTTTGTATATTTTTATACACGTAGCTCCAAAACAAGGTGCGCCATCATATTAATACTATCAGGGATTTCTAGCACAAGAAGGGTAAAACAAGGTGCGCTCGTGTAGGCCTATATTTAAACTACGAATTCTGTGCCAGTCGACAACAGTTTTACCAGGACACCTCTTGAAGTGAAATTAATCAGTTTAAATAATATAGTGTATGGTGAGGTGGAGTCTTGTGAGCGAAGTGCAACAAGTAACTTGGACTCAGTCTTTCACTAACCAGAAAACGATGCTCGTCAAAGGTTAGTTGAAAAAAAAAACCCACCTTTTTTTCTTCAGTGTAGTGTTATTTAACTATGTATATTTTTGCGTGTGTGTGTGTGTGTGTGTGTGTGTGTGTTTAATCGGAAAATTAATTTTAATAAATTTTGGGAACATTGTTTTTTTTTCTAAGTGTGTCAAAACATCGTTAGAGGAATCGTTCATGTGATTTTTGACGTGTTTCATCCTTTACAATATACGTTAATCATCGATGTGTGTTGCATACACTGAAGGGTGTCGCACTTCTGTATCTTCATCTAATCCATTTCCACCTTTACTAAATCTACATCTCATATAGCAACATAGGAAAGGTAAGAAGCAGAATGAACATATAATCCATTTAAGCGTATGTCCTTGAAACTTTTATCGTTTGTACATTTTCAAATAAACTAATAAAACATGGTTCACAGGTTTCAGTTTGCTAGCAGGTAATTCAACAGCAGACACCCTAAGTTGTTATCTTAAGATAGAAAAAGAAAAGGCGAGGGTGTGTATTGTCGCATGTGTAAGCGCTAAATTACGACTATAAAGCTCTGTTTTAATATTTTATGAACTGGATCGATTCAAAGTGTATTGCCGTATGTGTAGGAGCTAACTTACGACTAAGAAGGTCTGTTTTAATAGGCACTTTTTATGAACTGGATCGATTAAAAGCGTATTACCATATGTGCTAGCTTACAAGCTCACATTTAATAAGTACTTTTGTGTACTGATTCGATTCAAAGTGGGTGGTGTTTATGTTTTGGAAGGGTGTGGATGGAATTGTAGCGAGGAGAGGACGAAAGCTTCTAATGGCATTGATAATGACAACAACGCTGAGTAAGAGCCCGATACCAATTCGGAATAGATGACTACGATGACAATAAACTGATTTGGTCTATATGTTGCTATTGTTCTTTTGGTGTGCTGCTGCTGATGATGATGACGATAAAGACGATATAGTGATGATAAATGAATGGGATGGTTGGGTGATAGTCGCCGGCTGTTAAAAAATTATCCTTACGTTAGAGGTCATGAGGTCTATTATCAAGGTCACATATATTTTAAATTTAAGTTGCCTGTTGATAACGTCAGTTAGAAATGATGAATTGTAAAATAAATTAATATGCAGATAAGTAGTAGATATACATGAACTTCTGGTACCCTGATATTTTAATATTTTGTAAATATATGTATTTCACGGATTAGACTGTGTAGTATGTAGCTATGATGTCAAATGAGACGATTCCAGTTTTGCCCAGGTATGTGTAGCTGGAGTATATTGCTTTGAGCGAGCTACCGCTTAAGCCGTTTCAGTCCATGCAAATTAACTAATCTAGCTATAAATAGACATAGAATGTCTAATTTTTAGAACGATGGATCCAGTGGTTCTTAAGGATTTTAAAAGGACTCTTTAGTAATGCTGGTTCAATTTTTAAAGGACTTCCAAATTACTCTCCAGTCTGGCTGGTTCAGTGGGTTTTTTTTAAGGACTTCCGAACTAGTCTCAATTCTGGCTAGTTCAGTGGTTTATAAGGACTTTGAATTTTACAAAGGACTGCCAAACTTTTGTCTAGTCTGGCTGGGTCGGTGATTTATTAAGGACTTCCAAACTAATCTCTAGTCTGGCTGGTTCATTGTTTTTTATGGACTTTTCAAATTATTCTATATTCTGACTGGTTCAGTATTTATTTTTTAAAACACGTTCAAATGCTCTCTAGTCTGGCTTCTTCGGTTGTTTTAAAATGGTTTTAAAAATTCTATTGAGTCTAGTCAGTTGGATATTTATTAAAAAAAAACAAAAAACAAAAAAACAAAAACAAGCACAACAACTTCCTAATCTGACTGGTCCTACAAATTATGCTAATTAATGACTGGTCTAGTAATTATTTGACGAGTTTCAAGATACCCCGTCGCCTGGCTGGTCGAGTAATATTTTATCCGCTTCAAAATACGTTCAATCTGATTAGTAGTGAATTTGAATGATTTTCAGATACCATCAAGTCTGACTCAGCTAATAATTTTTAATTTGATTTTAGTGTTCTGGTATCCAAATACAGGATGTATTGCACATAAATATGCGTTCCCGAATCATTTTAAGAAACCCCCAAGTCTGACTATTTCAATGATTTTTAAACATTGATTTTAATGATCATGTATCCTTTTTTGATATGGCAATACACTAAGAGATGGAGGCACACACAAATATACGTGGTCCAGAAATGTTCTTTTATCCCTATACGAGATGATGATATACAAAACTACAGTTTAATGATCTTTGCCAAACTGGTATGCAATACACCAGACAAGCGTCACTAGGTGTGTGATTCGTAATAAGATATATAATGTCCCCAATGCAAAAGTCCAACAATTTCTACTACTTAGATATTTGAGGATGGATAAATATGTTAGAATGCGTGGTTCAAAAATGTATGTGTTTAAAATCGTCCGTATTGATTACATTATTGTTATTAACAAAGGATTATATAAACTCGTAGTCTCAATGTCAAGAGCACACGCACAATTTAGCTGACTTTCGATGAATTTCTAGCGTTACGATTATTTGAAAGTGACTACGCGGATTTTCCTAAGTTTTCATTTGCTCGATCGCCATAAATTTATTAATCAAGTAGCTGTATGTTAGAGCCATGACATAAGTGAATTTTTTTTTCAAAGCACTTTTGAAACAAAGCTTTTCAAAATAAAAAGAGAAAACCAAAAGAAAGAAAAAAATCTTGGCCATCATTGACTGCGTGGCTGCAGATAGAAGAGTTCAGAAAACAATGTATGCAGAGACTCTAAGGGCAAGACAATATCAGTGTTTGTCGAGATATTACAAATTTAATATCATGGTCAAGGCCACAGAATAAATAGGCCATAATCCCATGGATGAAGTCATTGTCATGTCATAGTCGCTGTATGACTGAGAAATGAACAGCTGATTAATATGCAGACTCTTGTTAGTAGAACAGTTCTGTTTGTCGTAATAATTACTAAATGAAAGTCATTAGTCAGGTTAAGGTCAAGGTAACAAGTTACGTAAGGAAGGTCAGTATCACGTACATCGCTTGCTACACTTCTCACGGTATTTAAATGATACACTGTAGGATTAATTGTCGTATTCTACAGTTTTCTGAAACTTAGGATTATGGGACGGGCTGGGGGTGGGGGTGGAGCTGTGATGGTAGTTTATTGATGAAACGTACTAATTTACATATTTTAATTATTTCAGAGTTCATCGGACGCCTTGTGTTTTCATTCCTTTTTGTTGTCGTAAAACCGGTTCAAAGTCAACAAGTTCCAGCTGCAGCCATCGTTAACAGAACATCCATAGAAAGGTATACACGTTCTATAAAACATTTGTACCATTCGGTATATTATGCCAATGTTACAGTTTATTTTTGAACGTTCTTTCATTTTTATTATGCAGTAGTGCAACCATTTATAAAAGACAAGCCGTGTAAATAATTAAGCAGTAGGATGAACTCAGAAGGCATGTAATTCTAGTTTTTGAGTGATATCCGGTTAAACATTTTCAAAAATATTTTGTATGGAGTTTCAATTTTCACGGATTTTGTAATTGCTACAAACCACAATTTAAAGACCAGCAAACAATAATCTGTATGTGGAAACAAGAGGACTCCTCCCTCAATGTAAGAATGAGATATATTAACAATGAAAATTTCAAAAACTGTATCACCACAAAATGATTGGGAATGCAAATTTATTTAAACAAAACTATATTTAATTTATCGAAGGTACCGTTGTCTATGCAAAGTCCATAGTAACTTTCTTCTCCCACTTTGGAACATCACTTACCTTTTTCAATATCACTGATAACTAATTAAGAAGTATCTGCAATAACATGACATTAATAGTGCAGCAGGAGACAGAATCACACTCTGTCATAAATTATCCGTCTCATTTTTGTGTGGTGCATAACATACGCCTTTAAGTTATTTTTCTATTTTGACGTCCCCTCGTATTGCTTCTGCCGTCCGCTTCCTGTCAGTCTGCTGATATAAGATGACGTAGATGATGTCCACTGCACACATCTATCATGAGAGACTCTCTATCTAGAGAGCTTTGAGACTAAATGCTTTCTACTTTGTTTCCTTCAGCAACGTTTACAGAATTCTAGACAACCAATTCAGCGGGCGATTGGATTTCCCTAAAACAACGACACCCCCATTCTTCAGTTGCTTTGATCTCGATGCCTGTAGAACTGGACTGGAGTTTTGCAATCATAAAAGAAAAACTTGTGAAAAGTGTGCGGACTACCGACGCACATGCGGGACTAACCTACAGCATGTAAATTGCACACAATATTGCGTCCGTTAGTATCATTGCACGTCAAATATTCTAATGTGTGACATATAGGTGTCATATGTTTGTGGTTTTTATTTCATGTATTTTTTAAGAAGGATATTTCCAGCATAAAATGCATTTATCAATGGTTGTAACTTTTGGGGAATATTTTAGCGATTTTATTTTATGCAAATAACCAGAGAGAGAGGGGGTTGTTAACTGTTGAAATGTGTGTTCGAACTCTCTACTGTCTTGATTATGTCACCATTCAGTTAATATTATAAGTATTATAAGAATAATTGATCAGCATTATAACATTAAATTTATAAAATGAATTTTTTTTTTAGCGAAACAAACCAAGGAACATGCCTAGGCTTACACACCAATAAAACAATCAAACATTTCTAGCGCACAATCACAATTAAACGGCAAAGCGATCACTAAAAGCACATCATAATTAATGGTGATAAGTTTTTATATCTGTGTGAAAATCAGTACATAAAATGGAATCGCGTTTTCCAAATACATTCTACCACATTTAAAGTGCATTATGAATATGATTAAATTTATTACTCATACGCCAACAGTGCTGATGGGTGTCATGGTATATTGTATTTTTCGGACAGAGAAAAGGAAAGAAATATGAACTGAGCGACATCTGTCGGTAACTATCAATCGTACAAACACTTTTTAAACCATCCTCTCGATTGGCATAAATTTCGAAGAGTCATTCAACATGCCATATTTTAATGAACACAATAACTTTCGATACTATGTGAATCGTTGGGGGAAAAAAACCTCTCATTTATTTCTTCATGGTTACAGGTATGCTAGTGGAAGAACAGTGTCTGGCAAAGGGTGAGAACTGTGATTTTAAATATTTCGTGCACTGTGCAAATGCTGCTGTTAGATTATATTTTCTGAGATTTTTTTAAATACAATAATTATGATTAATGTAGTCTACATTTTCTGGGAATACTGTCAGTCTACTTGCAGAATCTCTTAGAACAAGACTTGATATTGTGATTCTGTGCATTTCAACGAATCTATACAACCGAAACCATTTTTTACAAAGCAATAAACCATAATTTTGACTGTTTAAGTTTTAATATAGTGAGATCGGAGTGAGTAAAATAAATTAAAAAAATCATTTTAAAGTCAATCATATGTTATAGATGGCCTTTTCATACAAATTTAATTCTACTTATCTATATCTCTATGTGAATAGGTCTGACTGTACATATAAATGTGTATGTATGCATGCATGTACGCTTACATTGTCTTACGCGCAATGATAATTTCACTTGGGACGATATATCTTTCTGCTTTCAGTGGATACAAAGCAAACTACAACATTCATAACAACAGGAGGGCTCTCAGAGAATAGAGGACAAACTTACTCACCTGATTCCCTCAACAAACCAGGACATGACATCGACTGGAAACTTATAATGATTGGTACATTCTAGTGTATCTGAATGTATATTTGTCTCTACGTTTGTCTTCATTAACACAAACACACTTACATTTGAAACATCACAAACTATAATGCATAATCTTAAGAAATTAGACAAAGGCTGAGGATGTAATTTATCTTTTTAAAAAAAGAAGAAAATAATTGTTTTTCAGAAGGTTCGCTAGAAAAAAAGTTTAGGATGTACTCGCTTGAACTCTACAACAAATATTAAAGTCTGGAAACTTCCTTATTAATAAGGAAATTTGTTTCTTAATTTTACCTCAAGTTATTGCCGCACTGTTACTGTTTTGGGCATACTTTTGTAAGATAATAAACAGTCCATATCACATTAGATTTTGCCTGCTAAAATAAGAAGCTTTTTTGCGTAAAATTCCCCATCTGTTCTGATCATTTTACTTATTTACACTGATTTCTCTCTATTTGCAGGCATATTGGGATTAACTGTGATTATATTGGTGGCGATAAATATTTATCTTAAACGACAAAACAAACAATCAAAGGAATTAACTGATGAGCAGAGTGCACTTATGGATGTTTGTTCTTCTGGTCCGCCATTAGAAGATCCAAGCTTCGTTGACGTCAACAGCAGCCAATATTATAGTCTTCCTTCAAACTGCGGTAACAGTGTTTATGACTCAATGCAACCATCAGCATCTGTAGCTCTTCCGGAAATTCGTGATCGAAAACAAACCAAAGTCAAGGAGGAGGGGCCAAATCAAAATTATGTGCCTAGCCGACTTCATGGTATATATGACAGATTTGCTATCGATTCTTTCGTAGCTGCTGATTTTTTAAAATAAAATCATGGTTTCATATTTCATTACGCTAGACTTCTTAATCGTTGGTTTACTTTCTATTTACTGAATTAAAAAGATTACATTTGTAATAGATTATTTTAAGTTTTGTATGTAAACTTAAAGTTTTCTTGGTTTATCAAACATTAAGCAAATTCGGCAATTTATGTATGTTTCTATAATTTATATAATATCAATTAATTCAAATGTTTTCCAAAACTGCCTGATCTATATGGTCATCCTAATATATTTTAAATCCCATCTTTTGTTCCCTGCTTTCTTAAACGTTCTCAACCTGAAAACTAATTCAAAATGTTTGTCCTTCCACGAAATGTCTATAAAGTCAAATTTAAGATATTTCAATGTTAAGCCCCACACTATGGTCACTTTACTTTCACACAGAAATATAATGCAGTTATCGTATCGACGTATATAAACGATCATCATTCAAAAAATTGAGTAGAATTCTTTTCGTCTATAAGACGTTTTATGGAGGAGGGTTCTGATTTCTTTCTTTATCGATGGGTGTATGCATTTGAAAGAAGAGGAGTAGTCTGAATATTTGAACCTAACGCACGTATTTTTGTCTATTTTCCTTACTCATTAGAAACCGGTATTGGGGAACAGAAACGCTGCAGTAGAAGAACGGCAGACGATGACCAAGAGCTGAAAAATATCAGAGCTGAAATTCAAGGTCAAGAAGTGGACACTGATAACTGGTCTACTTCTGGATACAGTTCTTCACTGACCTCGAGTCTTGGTGGCCTACCGGTGATTAACAACACTAGTAAGTCATTAAAAACGTCCAGATCCTCAAATACCACATAATAAAGTTGTGATATAAAATCCTCACGCTGCATCTGGGGCAGTGTATATCACTGATGTCTGTCTGATACATTAGCAAGATCGTAATCTAATGTACACAGTGGCATTAGTTGGTAAATGACAGCAAATATTTTCATTGGTCAGTATATTACCACGTGATCAGGTAGCTATGTTTAATATTATCCAAACTGCGCAACAAAGTACCTTACCTAAAAGATATTCATTCAATGAATTAGGAGCAAAATAAAAGGGTGAATAATTGACGAAAACTTGCAAATATGAGTTTAATAGTGTTGTTTATTTTCTGTGTTTAATGTGTCATAAAGTATCATTTACCAAATCACATGGCTTAAAGTCTGGACAAAGAGGGTTTATCTCTGGTTTTGGGATTCATCAAATCACAATTAACTTTTTGGTATGACATAGATGCTAAAAGTAACGGTTACGCAGGCGAAGGAGAACAGTAGGTATAATAAACGTTAGACACTAAACCAAAAACAAAACAAAACAAAACGAATGTACTGGGGACGAGAAGGGATAAAATACTTGAGGGGTGCGAGTGGGATAGTGTGAGGAGGCTGAGCGTTGATTAATTTCACTGAACGAGTATTATATCAACTGCAGGTGCAACGTAAGAATAGTTTTAACATAACTATAGAATAAATACATACAAGGAAAATTTAGCAAAATTAAAGGTGTGTATATTTAAATTTTATTTGTCATTATTCTTTGCGCAAGCGAAGATCTAGTCAGAGTAGAAAATTGTCACAAGATTATCAAGATTAGAATAAAAATGTTTACACCTTTCGTCCAATATTTAATCCGATTTAACTTCCAAGAAATATGCATTTGAAATGATCACTGTTGGTCCTTGTGCTCACCTGTTTACGGCTTTTAAAAGTTATAAAACATTGGATAAAACTCAAACCTGATTAAAGTTTTAAAAATTGGGTTGAACTAACGTAAACTTTGTGAAGCTGATGACAATGATAAATGAACATAACTTTTGCGTGCTTTATTATATCTGAACGTGGTTGTATAGTGCCCTGTTTAATGTTTGTATTTTGAGCATTTTGCATATATTTCAACACCTATAAATTTCAGAATAAATGAATAGCCTCTTGCAGAAATAAACGTGCATACAATACATTTATCTACATTTCTGTATAAATGAATGTGTGAATACATATACAATATATGTACTTCTCATCTGTAATTTTTACTGAAGAAATATTTTTTGCTTTCAGTAAACATTACATTAAACGGTATGCCAAATCTTGCAAGTGTTGTGCCCAACGAAATAAATAGGGATGCTTCAAATCCAGGAAACATCGGGGAGGAAGCCCCATACAGTGTGCAGGAGACCTATGACAATGATAAATCTTCTTCATCTAAAATATTGGTTATCAATGATCATGCTCTAACAAATAATCAGAAACCAGTTTCGGATGAAAACAACCGTACAAAGATTGCTGTAGGGGACATGTCAGTTGACATAGATGACCTAAAAAAAGGTTTCAAACAAGACAATTAGATGTACTTCACAGAGACTGCAAAGTTCATGAAATGCAAAAAAGGCGCTATTCCTTCAATCCGAAGATTCAATAGACACGAGGTGACTGAAAGTTCACACGGTTATTATGGTACACGTTTAAAAAGCATCGACAGGTTATGCCAGCAAGGAGATATGGTATATGGGGCTGGGGAGTCAGCGTGTTGGTTTTGGCGAAGCGCATACGATTTAGTACGGCAAAATATAGAAATTGTCAGCACTCCAAATGACATGTACCAGCATAAAACTTTGATGCTCTCTATCTACCAACCATCGTGGTAGTGAGATCAACCACAAAAATGATAAGAACTCGAAAGACGTTTTGTTTTTCTCATGTACTGTCAGGGGCGTAGATATGCATGCTCAAGTGTATTGGTTACAGACCATACGTAAACTGAATAGAAAAAAAAAAATGTCAGTGCACCTAGATTCCCTTTTTGATACAAAAGGAACTTCGGTTTTTGGCGTCAGCAAGTAGGATTAATGAACCCATGGACTGAAGGATAGTTGTGATTACTTATAAGAATGACCTCAGTTAGTAAATGTATATTTCACTGAGACTAGATTGGTACGAGGTTCCCTGTGTAGCTATGGGTTCTAAATTGCTTTGCTTTTGCAAATTACTGAAATCTCACCTTTGTCTGCTTGGGTTAGAGTCTTGCTCAGCCAATTTGGGTTTTTGAGAAAGCTTGCCAGTAGCTTCTAATGGGTTGGTGGTTCTATCTCAGAGTTCCGCAGTGTATAGCTTTTCATGCCTTGAACGATGGTGTTAAACCCACAAAACTAACCTAGCCGAAAATGTGTGTGTGTGAAATGCTTCGTGAGTAATAAAAAGTAACTGTATATTATGTGTAAGGCACAGGATAATCACGCTAAATGGTCGAATATGATCATTTCTGCTGCTTTTAAAACCATGAATTGAAGTTGAAAATATTACAATTGTTCCAATTTATCTATTTAGTTTTTTTTTAAATTTATATATTTATCAGCGTGTGGGAATTTTCCAAAGCGAATGCTGATTATGGTAGTAAAAAGAATGCCACGTGATATGTCAGCGATCTGTGTGACATCATTGTAAACATTGTAATTTTCACTGCATAAATGCAATCTTCAAATAAAGAAAATATAACCTCTTGATCTATATTTATTTATTCTTTCTTTGAACAGCCATTCAGGTGTAGGTAATGTATATGCATGTATTTAATTGACCTTTTCTAACATGGATGCGGTGCTTCGTACCTGTCCTGTGCTCATGTCCTCATACTGCCCCAACTTACACTTAACATCATTTAGGCCTGCTGTTGATTTGGAACTAGTTAACAGCTTCCAAAGAATCCTCCAGCAGCTAAACAACACATGTAAAAGTATCTTGCGAATGTAATTTAGATAGTAGAAAGTCTGTTTGGGCATAAGATACAGCCATCTTGGTGTTTAGCAGACGATGTATGTAGGGTATACAGTGCTTATCTAAGCTTACACTTTTGCAGAGATTGTGGTGTTACGGGCGTTAGGCATGGGTGGCGGTTTTGTGTGGAACTGGGAAGTAAGAAACAGAGAGTATATGCCAATTGTTCTAAACCACTCCATGACCATCTGGAATATGACAATGAAAAGTTTCAAGGGAACTAATTTTCTTTGCAGCAGTCCAATTTTTTTAAATGTTCGTTTAAATGTAAAATGGGCTCATTTGAGTAATGTATTTTATTTGTTTTGATGTTTAACCTTTGCAGGATTTTGTTATAACAGCTGATGAATTTTTATGATTAATAAGCGAGTGGTGGTTTGTTCCATACGTGTACCAGAATATATAATGCAATCTGTATAGTGGTAGTTTGTAGAAAATAAATGTGAATATCACTGTTTGTACTCTCTCGTAACTTCCCCCTTTGTTACAAACAACAAATTTAGAAATTTAGTTGTAGACATTATTTTTGAAAACAGGTATGTATATACTTCATTTTGTGATTCGATATGCATACGAAGTCATTAATTAATTAGCGTATAGTATATTAATTAATATTTTAATAATTAAAAAAATTGACCATAATCAGCCATTTATTTTTGTCATTCTAAATCTTTAAACTACTGCTATATTTTATTCAACTAATCATATGCAACACATGCAGTTATTTGATGTAGAATGTTTTGCAAAAAACTGTTTAAATCAAATGTAAATGTGTAGAAATTTGGTATTTACCGAAGTTTTGATGTATAACACTATTGTAAGATATACTTTCTAGAGTGCACAGGGCATTTCGGACCAAAACTTGTTCAGATGGTTTTGTGCTAAATGTATGTATTTAGTGTGTGTTAGTGTAATTTTTATGTTTAACTATTGACGTTGCACATTTCAACAAGAGAATATTGAATGTGTGATGTACGTATCGTGCAAAAGTGAATAAAATAATGAATAGCATATTTCTTTTGTACATTTGTCTTGCGTTTGTTATAATAACAACATTAAATTAAATTAATGTTGATAATTGCAGCTCTTGTCGGTTTTGAATAATTTATTAATTCAAGATCACTTCGTATTTAGAAGGTAAATAATTATTATAGATATAACATTTGATTTTAATTAAAAAAGTGTTTATTTTTTAAAGGATTTTTTATAGTTTAATGATGGAGGTACAAGAAAATAATACTAAACTAGTAAAAAAATCAACTCCAAAACCCTCATAGAGTCTTACAAATGAAGTGTTCGTTTACCTTATCATCAGTTCTATTATCAGGTTGATTAATGTGTGTAATTGATGTCAAAATGGGGATTTGTTAATCTATAAATTAATATTCTATCTTTTGGTCCTATAATTGAATCATTGATAAGAAAGATTTACAAATCTCACTTGATATAATTGGCTGCTGAAAACAGATGCATGCATCTCTCTTTTAATCACAATTGGTATTTTTATGAAAATTTTCCATTGTATTGCTGTTCATGTTCAAGAGATAAATAATTATTACAGATATAATATTTGTTCTAGTACCTCTGATTTAAATGAAAAAAGTGTTTATTTGTAAAAGTATAAAATACTTGTAAAAGGTTTTCTTATAATTTAATAATGGAGGTAAAAAGAAATTCGAAAGCCTCCATATAGTCTTATAAGGTATAACATAAAAGATAATAGGCTAACTTTCCCCAAAATATATGGAGCGGAACATCATGTCATGAACTTTGTTTGTACAAATGATGCCATTTCTCCATCAAATATAATAGACAACTTTAATAAAATCTTTTTTCAAAAACCATCGAACAAACTTTGTGATTAATCATGTTAAATGTGTATCAGTCAACAAGTACAACCACCACTACTAAAATTAGAAATAATACACTAAAGATGACTTTTACGCTAAATCTCGTCGAAAGATTTTTTAAAAAAATTGACAAAAAACAACTAGTTATAGAGGGATATCGTGTTTTGTACAAATTATGCCGGCCCGTCATCTAAAATTGTAGTTATTACTAAACCAACAAAAAACTTAAAAAAAAACACCTATAGTGGTATTTCAAATCGTAGCTATCAGCATGCCTAGCGTAGTCCCGTGGAATATGAACACATATATCCGCCATAGTTAAGAATAGAAGACTATTAGATGAGTACCTGTCAAAAACGACTCAACAGATTTTAACAGAATTCAACAAAAACAAACTGAATGTGATCTGCTGTGATCATGATTTTTAACGTAGCATTAACAATTTTTCAGTAATATCGCTAGGATGTCTGCAATGTGGCAGTTTATAGTGAT
>QKMX01357016.1:5367-17384 GCA_003401595.1 Venustaconcha ellipsiformis | reverse complement strand
TTTTACCTAATCACTCACAAAGTAAATAAAGTCCAAATTACTTTATGTTAACTCTGTCAGTAATTAGACAACAATTTACTCATTGAAAAATACCCAGCCATGATCATTTAATCCTATACTATACACACCAATTTTGAGCCCAGTATGTTTAATTACTATGTATATAATACACACACACACTCACAATTTTGAATGCCACATATAAACATATTGATGGAACATGATAATAAATATCTTGTAAGCAACAAATCAGTTTGCCTTTTACCTCAAGGGTCTTTAAATGCAAAGAACTACTAAATAGGCATAAATTGATGACTTAATATGGGTGTAAATGAATGTATGATTTCAGCCTTGCCTGGAGGTATTCAGAAATCCACTGAGGTGAGATCTTATCTGCATTATATCCACACAATGGAGGAAGCAACAGGATCCTGTCTGGATTCAGAAAATTCTAAGCAACCCATATCTGAAAAGTCAGACAGAGACATTATACCAAAGAAGAAAAGAAAGAGATCCAAGAAGGCAGTCCAGGCACAGTCACCTAGTGGGCCAGAACTGTCAATTTCTGAGATCAAGGACTTGACACCTTCAGAAAATCAAGATTTATCATTCAAGAAAAGAAGAAAAATCAAGAATAAGACTCTTATTTCAGATCATGGCAGCATCCTGAACAGTCCCCCAATGTCTCTCTCTGGTAAGAAACTATACAGGTGTGGAAGACTGGTAATAATCCATGAATGTGGAAGGGGCATATAGAACTACCCTTGTCTGTCTGTCTGTCTACTTAAGAATTGCATTAAGGTTGCCATATAGGTGCATTCAGTCTTAATGAACTTGTGTATAGTTTGTCCATGTGTACATCTGTTTGGGTTGCTGCTGACTTGAGGTTGTTGTTTAGGGACATTCATTATTCGTGAACCCAGAGGGTGGGGATGGACTCTAGGGATAACACTAGTTGTATACATGTTGTCTTTTCATTCCAAGTAAGTCTATATTTTGTTTTTCTCTGGGGATCTCAATAGTTTCAAAATTATGACCCAGTGGCTAAGTGTCTGAGGTAAAGATGGACCCTGGGAGTAATTGCATGTATAAATTTGTATTTTCATGCCTTATTGTTAGAGAAAATGGGATCACAACAGTTTGCGTTTCATGAGCCAGAGGCCCTGTCCCTAGGTGGTTAGGAAAGATTTAATTTAACTTAAGATTTAATTCACAATTCTTTAAGTTCTTTTAAAATTTTCACTTTGTATTCTAGGAAAATAAATAATTAGTTGAATTTGCTAAAACTTGTTCCTTTTTGCTCTTTTCTACTTAGTTTAAGGTCATAAAGTCGTAACATAAAGCAATCACACCCCTTAATGTCAAGCTTGCAGAAAATGAACATGTAATTGTGTTGTTTTCTTTTCCCAAACTGATTCTTTTGAAAATTTTATATATTTACCCAGATATACATTATGGCCAAACAATGTGCTGGTAAACCTATAGGTCATGGCCACAGTAAGGATAATGCTATACAGCGACCCCTATCCTTGGCTAGGTTAAAAATTTAGAAGCACAGAAGATATTTCATTAAATTTCACCCACATATTTATGATATCAAGATGGTGTGTTACTTACTAGTCAAGTCCCTTCCTCTGTGAATGAAGGTCACTGCAAGGGCAAATTTCTTTCAGATGTAACTTTTAAAACATAGGATATTTTGTATGATGCTATATCAAAATGTATATTTAGAAATACAACAGTAATGCCTTATTGATCAAAGTCACAGCTGCCTGACCTGTTTCCTCATTTTGGCTGTAATTTATGAAGTACAGGAAGTATTTTAATGAAACTTAACTCAGTATTCATTATGACAAGATAGTGTGTCATGTACCAGTCACGCCCCTTACAATTGATGTATCAATATAGTACATCACTATATTGCAACTTGTATCAGTAGAAATTCTTCTATATTTAACCCTAACTGGCTGTTAGTTAGACTCGTGGAACTATTTTTATTTTTTGAAAATATTGATTGACATTGTGAAAGAACACCATTACCAGTTGAATGGGTAGTATAGTAATGGCTAACAGTGAGTCACTGTAGAATAAACATAAAATAGATTTTATACTTTGTAAGCAGGCAAAGAGCACTGTTTGGACTTGCTGTGACTTGCAACACAAGGAAGATGGTTAAATTATTAAATTGTTTGCAGTATGCAATATATGCTTCATTAGCATGAGTTATTCTTGAGAGACTGCTATGAGTCTCACCACATACATTCAGTCATTCTCATTATTCCCCAGAATAAATAGAACTACAGCTGATACAATTTTTTTATTTATTATAATAAAAACTTGAAAGTTCAGCAGATCACCCAGACAGTTGGTATCATATGGCTTTTCAAAATAGTTGACTTCATAGCAATACATAATCCAATACAAAACTTTATATTGCATAGGAAAATATATTGCAATATACTACTTTATATTGCATTGGAAAATATATTACAATACAGTACATTTTGTTGCAATATGATTTCAGCTGACAATACTCACCACTACCCCAACCTCAAAAGTTATCATTTTTGTGGTCAAAAGGGAGGGACAGTCTAAGACTCAGTATGCATTGTCCACCACAGATTTTCTTTTTATTTTATGATTTTAGAAGAGCTTCTTGTATTGCAAATAAATATGGTGTATGTTATGAAGGTCTTTCAACTTAATTTTCACCCTTTTTCAGTAGAATGGATAAACCATCTGTCTTTCACTTAGACTTTGCCTTTTATCCACAAATTTTGTTATTGCTCAATGATCTCTGGAGAACTTATTAGGTTGAAAAAAATTTTAATATGAATCTTATAAATATTTTTATAAAAATGTTCAGCTTCATCGTTTCACAACATTTGGCCTTTTATTCATGCATTACTTATAAGTTTAAACTTGTGTATTAAATGGAATGTTCATGAGATTCACTCTTAACTTAATAGATATTAATTTTGTGAATATGGAAAATGTAAATGACGTTTGAACCAATTCATGCCTTTGGAAATATTTTATTAGACTTTTCAAAATCTAGTTTATTTACGAAGTGTTTGGCACCACCATAGTGCAGTGAAAGAGAATCTCCAAATGGTAAGTGGCATTTTAAAGTTGGTTTATTTTTACAGTATGCTTTTGCATCATAGCTAAGAATATTCAGATTAAATATTTTCATAAAATCAAAAGTTTAATTGTTGCAAAACTTCAAATTCTGTTTTGCTTGTAATTTAGCTGTGCCCTTTTTCTTAAAGAGGGCTTAATTTATGGTGATTATGGACCCAAATTTTAAAAAAATTATCACTTAAAAACAAATGAATTGTATTTTGCTAGGCCCAAACATTTTAAGCATTAGTTCTTATTTTAACTTCAGTGTCAGTTGACTAGTATGTAAATTGTTAGGTTTGGCATCAAACCATCCTTGTGATGTCATGTTTATCCTGCCTTTATAATCTGGAATAAGAGTCAGACCCTCAAAGGGAGTTGTTGAACTTTAATTGGCACTGAACAAATATCAAATTCATGGCTCAATCAGAGGATATTTAACTGAGATTAGATATGGCTTGTGAAAATGGCAAATATAAATCAAATCAAAATTTTTATTGCATCAAACACAAGCAGTATTTATAGAGAAAAATATACAATATAATACATATACAAGACATTTGAACTAACATGAAAATGGAGGCAGTATACTTGTAAAGAACAACTAATGTGATAATGCAGGTCTATTTTAATCAGTTCTTACAAGGCAAAAAACATGTTCCTAAGTTGTAGATCAAAATACAGCAGTATACTTACTAGTAAAGAACAACTAATGTGATAATGCAGGTCTATTTTAATCAGTTGTTACAAGGCAACAAACATATTCCTAAGTTGTATATGAAAACACAGCAGCACTTAATTAGGTTCTCACAGAAGTGCTCATAGGTATCAGTGTGACAGTTGATTGACTTTTCATGTATGAATAGAAGAGAACATACCTTGATATACTGATTATATTACAGTACAAAAGAAATATAGCATGAATTTCATCTGAAAAACATCTTTAATTGATTTTTATTTCTTAACAGTGTTGCCACCTGTTAGCATTTACCAGAAATTTTCATTGAACACTATTTTGCTTAATATTGTTATTTACAGTGTATTGGGAAAATAGTTTTTCCAAGGAAGTCTAACAGAATATGTGATTTCTCATTAAAACTTGCAAATTTCACAATATTGGTTCTAAATTTCCCAGCACTAATGTAACTGCAATTTTTGACAATAAAATGTAAATAAAACCTTGATGACTGTAACACCATTTTACCAAAAAAGTACCTTTGGTTCCATTTTGTAGTTTAGATCAGATTCTCATGCACATTTGACTGGTGCTGTCATGCAAAAGGGGTATGTTGATGTGGCATTCATTCTAGAAACATTTTAGATTCGCTGGAGTTTTTCTTTATGGTTGTATAGGTCCTATTGCTTTTGGTCTTGTTCTTGAACTACAGAGTAAGTATTACCCTATACAATAATGTAAATCACCTTGAACTACATATTGCAATAATTATAATAAATATTGACCATTTATTCCTTTTGCATGACATCATGAATCTGATATTATGAACCATAAACATCTGTATCATATAAAGTCAACAAAAAAGACCAAAGAAGTGATACTTTCTGCAGACTGAATACTCTGTTATGGTGTCTCGTGACCTAGAGTCAAATGCTTTCAAACCTGCATCAGAACTTTCTATGGAGCATTTTAAGAACTGATTAAGTGAGATTTTGATTATTTGAGAATTTTTCAAATTTTATTTTTTGAATGTTTTATCTTATGAATAACATTCTCTGAAATCATTCAAGCAAATCTGAAACTTGTATTGAAGCCATAACAAAATTTGCAAAGACTAATTAGCTATTTTGTGGCCTCTGAGATTTTCTGAAAGTTGGTTGAAAACTTCTTTCCATATTCCTGTCATAAGGCAAAGTGTACATGTTATATATGTGCATCCATCCATCAGTTCTTTTGTTATTTCTGCACAATAACTAGAGTTCCTCACAAAAAATATCACCAAACTGTGTAAGTAGCTTGCATTTTTTGCAAGAAGAAACCATTCAATTTCTGACTCAAAAAAGTCAAAGGTCAAGGTCACACTAAACGAAAGATAAAAAACTGTTTTCACATAACTTATCATATTCCTTTACCAAAGTTTGTAAGTAGCTTGCATTTCATCTTTGCTAGCCAAAGTTCTAATATGTTAACCCTATCTACACCTTGGTGGTTCAGATATTTCTATGCTTCAGATCTGTGAATTTCATTGGATGCTGTGACATGCCACACCATCCAATCAAAATCAACTTGTTCAGATTTGAACACTGTACCTATATAATTGAGACAAGGGCAGTAGACAACTGGGATGGACTCAGAAATAAGCAATTTTCCACTGCCRGTCCGTGTTTGTACAAATACTAATTTCAATCAAATACACCTGTAATGGCTTCTCTGGTACATTGTCATGCTTTCAATGTTAAATTTACAGTATATACTGTTGAAGTCGATTGCCTCCACTATTTTCAGTTAATGTACAATGCACCGCTGTTACATTCGTGGTTAATTGGCATTACATGCTAAGGGAGGCAACTCATGAAATCCAGTAGATGTTGGTAGGATAAAGCACTGGAATATCTGATCAATCTGCCAAGGTGTAGATAGGGTTAACATATTGGAAACTTGGCTAGCGAAGATGCTTGCATTTGAGACAGGAAGAAATCTATTTTGGGGATCAAAGGTCATTGTCACAGGGACTGAAAGGATGATAAACAATTTTTTTTAAAAAATTGTTAAGGTTTGTACCACATGCATGGACTAAACTATGTAAATGGCTTGCATTTGTAACAAGGAAGACACTTATTATTTGGGGGGTTAAAAGTTGAAATGTCAAGGTAAGAGGGATTCCAGGAAGGAAAATAGTTTCCACAAAATGTCAAGTCCTAGTCTACAAACTATGACCAAACTTTGTGGATGTCTTACACTTGAGATAAGAAAGGCACTTATTGATTTCTTGATAGCTTTGGGGTGTACACTTCTATTAAGACATGATAAAAGAATGTTTATTTGTTTTTTAATTTTTAAAAAAAAATGCTTTCTAGTTGAAAATGTTCCTATTTTCATACCTGAGCGGAATACCTATGCCTAATGTATGTAGCTTGATAGGTGGGGGATATAGCTATCTCTGTCTTTCTTCTGTCCATAAATATTTTCATTTCCTGAGCATAGCACCAAAACCATTCCAGGTATTTCAACCAAACTTGGCACACATTTCAAGCAAATTGCGTGGAGGTGCTATTTGATACAGGGATTTTTCTCTATTCAGTTTTCTTTTATTATTTTATCTTGGAAACAAAATGTACCATAAATATTATATCATACTCAGTCATTGACAATGTTGGACCTTATGGTGCTAGCAGGAGTAGCCAGAATATAGAGAATGTTGCATCAAAGAGAACTTTCAGTATAAGTTTTTGTTTTAGGATATGTCATCTCTAGATTACTCTTGTTGAATTTCTGTAAAATATATTACCTTTATCAACTTTTTATTCAAATTTGATTCAAATGAAAAGATAATCAGAGGTAAAAATATTACTTAAAATTTCCTTTAATTCATAACCTCTACAAATCATTGATATGAAAATTTTTTTTTATTTTTGTTCAAACTATTGAAGAGCTAAATTAAAATATTAATGGAGGTATAAAATTGTACTATCATTGCAGTATATTTTTATATTTTTCACTTCTTGTCATAGGGATCTTATAATATTTATTACTTATATTTGTTTCTTCTCCCACAGATGAAGATAATCTGATAAACTCTTCTTCACAACTGCAATATTTATCAGGAATGTCCCCTGCATCCTCACAAGAAGGGCAGTCTGTGTTATCATTGATGGAGGAGACACAGAAGAAACGGAATCTATATACTGGGAAACCAGCTGAGAGAATGTGGAAATCAGATCAACTGGATCCAACTGGATTCTGCTTGGAAACCTCTGACAAGGAAAACACAGATGATGGACTGCCTTCTTTTGATATGAATACATAGACATGTCATTTTGTAATAAGAATTTATTGCATTGATGTAGAAATTTTGAGTTATGATATATTTTCTTTGCCTTTTTCTCCCTGGAAGAGAAAGTGAACTTGAAGATCAGAAGATATTTCATGGAGTTCCTCTGTCTCCTTCCTGGAAGGAAGTATGTTTTCTCATGGAAACAAGGGAGTTTTTGTATTCAATAATAAGACCTGCTGACACACCTCATCTTGGCCCATATCAACTTATTTTCATGTCATCTGACATAACAAATTCAATTGCCACTGTGCAACATTTGATGTTATGACTTTGCACAAGAACATATTTTTTTTCCTTTCCCTTATGTGTTTCATTCCTGTAGGTTAACTTTGGGTGCGCCAGATAAAAGGACACTACCCATTCTGATTAGAGGAACTGAAATTAGGATAAGGTAGATCTATTCCAGGTTCAGTATGAATACATTAGACAAAGAAAACACAAAGGATTTTCCTTTGAGATTTTGAAGTTTCTTTATCACATAATATTTAAACATGTTCCATCAACTAATAGAATAGCCACCCAATATGTCCTTAATTTATCATGAAGACTCTTTTGTTTTGAATGTGGATGGATAACCGTTGATAATAATGTTATCTTCCTTAAGTAGATCTAATGAAGAAAAGCAGCAGTGGACACTGCTGGTTTAACTGTTTCCTGTTGGTGCTGCATATTGCTTGTTTCCAGTATATTGCTTGTTTCCAGTTTTACCACATATTGCCTGTTTCCACTTATACTGCATATTGTTTGTTTCCAGTTTATGCTAGTTACTGTCTGTTTCTACTAATAATGCATATTGCCTGTTTCCCAGAATACCACATATTGCCTGTTTCTTATAATACTGCTTATTGCTAGTTTCAGTTGAAGCTGCATATTGCTTTTTTCCGGTAATGGTGCACATTGCCTGTTTCCAGTAATGGTGCACATTGCCTGTTTCTAGTAGATGCTACATATTGCCCATTTCTAACTTGTAAATATATTGTAACAACTAAGATTGTTGATTTCACAGTCTAGTTTATTTTTGTTTTGTATTCATTTTTTTCTATCAAAACTATAGATTATTATTCCTATGGTTATATTACGATTATTGATTTTAGTCTGACTTGTACTTTGTTTTAAATTTTTTCTATAAAAATTATAGATTAGCTGAATTGTTATATTGGGATTGTTGGGCTACTTTTTTTTAATTGACCTCTTTGAATTTGTTCTAGTTCTAGGTTTGGATGTATATATGTTAAACTAATGAATGTGCAGGAAATTCATGGCATTATACATTCACTCGAAACTGGCGATAAATTTATATTTGTGTATTTTTATGGTTAAATTTATTGATGCAATCCATTGATAAAACTTATAAGTGAAATCGTTCATAAATATTCTAAAATAAAGAATGTGGAAAACAGTGTATCTGTCTTTTCTTTATCAACACCTTTTGTCCAAAATAAAACGTTTATTTCTCTGCAAGCAGCTATTTGAATTTCTCAGAAGTGAGACTTATAATAAGTTTTGCATCTAGATCTACAGCAGTTGTGTCTTGAGTTGCCATTCCTGCAAATCACATGCAATACCTTTATATTTTCTGATAATCCTAGTGTTGTTGGTATGGGCATCATCATTAAGGATTTGCATTTAGCTAAGTATCTCAGAAATTTGTTACTCTTACCATCATCATTAACGGTTTGGTGTTAATCATGAAGTGTACCTATATGTGTGTTAGTGATGACAGGAATTGTTGATTATGGTCATAATGCTATGATGGTGATCATTTCAATAAAAGTAACATTGGGCAGTTGAAAATTTAGAAACGAGTGTAGATTTTTACCTTGAATTCATCAGTAATTTTGGTAGTGTAATGTATTTTCAAGTTTGCATGTAATGATGTAAAGGAAAAAATTCTCATGAAAGGAATAAGTAGAAATAATACTTTTATTTTTTTAAAAGAAACATTTTAGACAAAGGGGTATTAATAAAGATATTACAAATTAATAATGTGTAAAGACTAAATTTAAAACATGTCAAAACAAACATTTTATAACTCTTCTCTGTTACAAGAACAATCATACAAGTCACTATTTTTTCAGGACAAAATTTTGGTGAATGCTTGGAATATTCTAGCATCAATTTGGATTTTTGCTAACCATTAGCTGAAGCCTATCACAGTTGCCAATATTTTTAGTTTTTTTAGGTTAAGAATCATCCAGTGGATGAGCAGGTGTTACTTGGCAGGTATTTCAAGATGATCCTTTTCACCATATTTTAAAAAAACTGCTTTCATTGCCATGACTATCATAAAATTTAAAGAAACTTCAAAAAGTATGTAATGTTTTGAGATTTTAATGTCAATATGCATATTAATTACTTGAGATACAATTTGTATCCTTTAAAATTCTAGATGTCATGGTGCTTTGGTGTCTCTCAGTCAAAATCTTTTGTATATACAGTAACTATTTTGATGAATTGTGTCACAACTTGATTGATATCATGATTATTTGTCTTGGGATATGTATTTCAATCGGCTTTTGAATTCAGTGATTTTTTTTCTTCACCCCCTCTTGGCAGAAAAGCAGAGGATATGGTATTTGTACTTATCTCCATCCCTCTATCCATTTGTCAATTGTCCGTCCATCACAGATTTGTTTCAGCTCCATAATATGATATACTTCTGCATCTCGTCATTATAATGTGTGTTGCATACCATCTTTTGGTATCCAGTTTGTAAGATCAAGGTCACAGCTCAGTATTTGAATTTTTCCATTATACTTTCCTTTCCATGCTTTAATTTTTAAGCAATTTGAGTCAAGGGATGAAAGTAAGCATTCTTGGGGAACTGACATTTTTATGCCACTCTTTCCAATGCACAATAACTTTCTAGCTGGTTGAGATTAAGGGATGATGCTTGGTGTAATTTATAAAAAAAAAATGTGTCTGATGTACGCCAATCATGTAATTGATGAATAATTAGATTCATTGATGTCAGTATCTGGCAACAGTTGCAGAAGCTCCTGACCTGGTATCTCATAAGCAGAAGCTTTCCACCTTCACTTTGTAATCCAGTCCTCAGTTACAAATAAGACCTAATGATTCTCTGAGCTGTGCAATTTGAGGTTCATTTATCGCTTCACTATCAATGTAGCCAGATTGCTCTTAGTATGAAGAGATGAAAACAAAGATTGACGATTGACACTCAGTTATTTCCACCTTTTTACTCTTCTACTTGTCATGCCGTTACCTTATTTCCTGTATTTTTGACCATTCACCATCCCATTGTTTCAGTGTAGGTCTAGGTGCTGGATTTGGAAGACCATTTGATACTGATGCAAATGTTACAAGTCAGAATTCGATGTGTTTACCATGCCACTCACCACGATGATGATGCAAGAAACCCATGGGTAGAATTTCATCGTGTGTTGTCTTTCACTACCATAGCCCCTATCGAATTTGAAATCAAAGGACAGACTGACAATGATCTGAATAGCAGTCAAAAGTGAACCTGAAAGTTGAACATTTCAAAGCAGACAACACCAATCCACATGGCAATGTCAGAGTAGCTTCCATTCCACAATTTTCTTCAATCGTTATTCAGCGAAGTGTAGGTATCAAATAGTCTTGTAAATCTAGCACATCTATCTAGGCCTACATTGATGCAGTAAAATGACTCACAATTAGTTTTAAGATGGGTGCTACCAAATACAAACCTAATTTTAACAAATCTCCTTAATCATGTCCCTGTTATGGAGCAGCTTCTTGATTCACATGATACATGGGTTACAATTCACTACAGAGGCATTTTGGAAAAATCGAGTTTCACCATGACTTTTCCTTTTAGCAATAGAATCTCCTGTTTATACTAATGTTGAAACCATCAAAGAATGACTTACTGACAGGAAGTTAATTACAATGTACAAATTCATGATTAAAGTGATACATGTTTTTACCTTCATGGTAAGCATCAATGGTATAATCCATTTTGAAAGGAATGAGTAATGTATTGGCTTTGTTTACCACCATGTTCTATTCCATCACTTCAGAGTACACAAACATCAAATCCATTCCTTCATTCAAATACACAGGAGTAACAAAATTCTTGTAGAATTGGTCATTACTGTTGATGTCTTTTGAAAGTGGTGCTATTTTTTGTGTTTTCAATTTTGTGATATTCAATTAGTACACTACTGTTAGTTTTCTCCAGGGCTTTGCCAAACTCATTGATGAAATTAGAGGCAATTGCTTCAACATGCAAATAATACCCCACAGGAATTCTTTTGGTATTGGTACTTAATTGAGGATTGTTGTGTGATTGTTTTTTGGACTCATAAATGAGAAGATTAATTTTATCCAACTTTTCTTAAACTTGGTCACATAGAATTTCAAGAAATGCTCTGTCTTGATCTTCATTGTTGAAAGAGTTGAAGACTGCAATTTTTGGCCATACCATTGCAATTTTTGGCCCTACCATTGCGATTTTTGGCCATACCATTGTGATTTTTGGTCATACCATTGCAATTTTTGACCATACCGTTACAATTTTTGGCCATACCGTTGCAATTTTTGGCCATACCATTGCAATTTTTCAGTTTTGGACAAATTTGCTTGACCCATCAGAGGTTGTAATTCTTGTTGCAACTGTGAAATCTCAGTGAGATTAGGATTTGGAGGTAAATGAGGTATCTTGTTCCTACCATTGATGGAGTTCCATGTATCATTTGTATAGAACAAAAGTGAGCGTTCGTCCTTCCATAAGATTGAAAGGTGCAAGTATGATGCCTTTCCAGAAACACAGTCCCTTTTATCTTCTTTTGTCCTTCCTCCTTATTCCATGAAGCCTCGTTCCATACACACCATGCCCTACATATATTCCATGAAGCCTCATTCCATACACACCATGCC
>QKMX01356985.1:61390-71682 GCA_003401595.1 Venustaconcha ellipsiformis | reverse complement strand
AGAGAGAGAGAGAGAGAGAGAGAGAGAGAGATTAGTTTAAAAGCATTATGATACTGTTGGTTAGTGTACAGACCTTTAAATTTCTCAAGAAACTGCCAAACAATCCATGTATGGATTATATACACAGAATCCATGTACGAGTTATTTACACTAAATCCTTGTATAGATAGATAATACTAGAACCATGTATGGGTTATGTACACTAAATCCATGTATGGATACATAACACTGAATCCATGTATGAGTTATATATACTAGATCTGTGTATTGGTTATACACACAAAATCCATATTTGGGTTACATGCATTAAATGGATTATGCCTGATACACACAAAATCCTTCAATAAGTTACATAAACTGAATCCTTGTATGTACTTTATACAACAAGTATACAACAAGTTTCTGCACAAAGCATACCCAAAAATAGTTCAAGTTAAAATTTTCTCATTATCTACTGTAAGTTGGTGTCGAAATTGCTTGTGGAGGTGTAGTTGCCAGAAATAGTTATGTGATACAGTGTGAGCATGATTACCTCCCATTTGCTGAAGGGTTGTATGGGTCTTAACTGTTTTTCCCCTCATTTTTCATCAGAAATGTAAAAATACTGATCCATTACCTTGAGTTCATGAGTTGTGTATTGGCTGATAAAAAAGTTGTTTTATTTCATATGTAGACCTCCTCATGAAAACCTCATGCCATTTCATGGTATGCTTTTTTTTTAAAATTTCCTATCTACAATTTCAAAGATTTCTCACATGCAAGACATGATTCATTACATCATTGACTTATTCTTGCAACCTTGCCTTGGGACAGAAACCTGATTAAGTGGTATGTTTATTTTTTTAAAAATTCTTTCTCATGTTTGTGTTCATCAGTGTGTGCTAGTTTTGTCTTGTCTTGTTGCATTCTTGTGTCAGAAAATGTTTGACATTACTTCAACAAAACATTTACCATAAAATCTGTATTTATTGCGCATCCATTGCACAACACTTTATGACATTTTTTATAGTGCTTTTTATAGTGGATAGGTTTTAATGTGAAATTATTCTAATGATGAAGGACACTGTAGAATTAAAGGAAACCCAAAGTGATCCCTATATGACATCATAAACAATACCACTGCCAGCACAAACCATTTGTTACCACAGGGTCAGCCTAATTTGGAAACATCGTTTATGTTCCATTAGTGATGAATTTCTGACATAAAGATCTATATATCTAGATCTGCTAACTTAATGTTTAAGTTTTTCTTTCATTCATTACCACTCATGCCAACCATTATGCTTTTGGTGTAATCATTTTTTTCTCACTAAATTTTGTCTTAACACTCGCCTGTGTGTTGATTATGCTTTTCTGGTTCATTAGAATATAAAATATAAATAGAGCAATAAAAGCTTGTGTTTGTCATTTTTATTATCATCTCTTTAATTTGACTCAGCATATAAATTTGAGAGTAATCTTTAAAAGAAAGACTACAGCATAAGAAAAGCATGAGTTAATTTCTCCTTTTTAGACCTACATGTAGTTTCTTGATTTTCTATTTATAGCAACTGTGTATGACCCGTTAACAAGAAAAAAGATAGGTTTCTTTAATTTGAATGTTCATGTTGCAGATTCATGATATTGCTAATTGAGTTAGTAGACCAGTTTGTAGTTTTAAAGAAAATTGCGCCTGATGGGGAGCAAAACGAGGTTTTACAGTTTGACTTGTAGATGAAAATTGTTTTAGAGCAGATGGGTGTTTTAAACTTCAAAACATATCCGATCAGAAGAAAGACAAAACTGCCTTATGAATTTGAAAAGAAGAATATGAGATTGAGGATATTGTCATGCTCCGTGTTTACTTCACAATCATTCAGCTAAAGTTGCTACTTAAAGTGTGTTGAATATAAACAATGTGTCAGTGTGTTTTGTGTTTGTGTTCTGGTTCTAATCTTCATGAATTGTGTCCATTTTTGCCAAGAATTTTGACCAGCTGCAGATTTAGGTTAGTAGTAAATATAAATGTACATTTGAAAAAGTTTACTGCAATTATAGCATACAATATATAGATTACACTTTTTATGCTTAGTTTATGCTTTTTTGCCATTTAGCAAAAATTACACTTTTACCTTCTCTCAGGTTTGGCATGTATGCATTAGTATTGGTAAATTCTTTTGAAAGCGTTGTTAAATTGAGAAATCGCCTTTCTGCAAGTTTCTAGCAGATTTCAGTGTGTAGTGGTAGTGGCATTATCGGGGCTGTAAAGGTAATTAACGAATTGTGAGAAGTATGGAGAAAACCACCAACTTAACGTGGACAGTCACATAATATGGTTGAATGGCTACACACTACTTTAATTAAAAAATACTCATCGCCAACATAGTCATCACTACACTCATTAAGTTCATTTCTTTTTTTTACTACATTTTTGATTAAATCCAGTGCATTAGTTCAGAGTCCAAATGTGCTAAGACTACGTTACTTATGTCAGGCTCAAACTTTGACACAGCATTTACATAGGTCAGTCATTCACTTGTATTTTTGATTTTAATACCTTTTATTAAATTGATGGTAGGCACCAACACAGTTTGTATAAATCTTTTACCCCTCTATGATCCCAAAATCTTGCATTTTAAATTGTCCAGGGGTTCATATTTCAAATGTTCTATCTTTGCTCAGCAGGTTATGTATAATTTCAATTCTGCCCAGTATAATTTATTATATCATATGAGAAGTTATGTCTGTACATGTCATTGATCAAATTAACTCATTTTTAATGTTGGGCAACACATTGCATGCTCCAATTTCTGTCAGCCTTTGTTTTGGTGTTCATCTACCAATTCAATGAAATCAATTCAGTCTCAGACAGGTTTTAAAACAGCTGCAGTGTCAACAATTATTTATGATGAAAGTTAATTATTTTTATGTAAATTAAGATTGATAATTATTTTGTATCAGCAGGTATCAAAACAGAATGTATGCACATCTCCGTTCAGATGATCTGATGTTATTCATGCAGTCAAATGTGAAGTTAGGGTGTTAAATTCATTTATGGATAGTTTCCAGGCAAACTTAAAATTAAAGTTTTATAATACGCAGTATTTGGAGTAATGTGTGACTAACTTTTGCTGACTACCTGTTGATCTTTTAAGATGTAATTCTAAATATGGAGATTTGCAGGTACATGTACTTAATTTACAGAGTCCCCGTTGTGCTTTAGCATCCCATTTCATTGATTAATTATATGCATTGGTAATGATTTTTCTGGGGATGACTCATCAAATTTGATGTTGGAAATTTAAATTTCATTTTGTTGTGGGTTTTCTTCCAAGTTTTTTTTCTACAATACAAATATGTTGTCCGACATTTGTAAGTTATAAAAGAAAGAAATTATAATGAAAGACTTTATAATATGTATGTAATGTTTGTCTCTAAGACATTTCTTTTTTTTCTATCTTTCTTTCTTTCTTTCTGACTAACTGATTGACAGATCTTCTAAATTATAATTTATTCATTTCATTCCTTGCATTAGGCATTCATTGAATGATTTTCATCCCCTGGCTTACAAAGTTTGGGGTTGGGGGATATAGCATTTTGCCACTTTATGTGTATTTGTTCATTTTTTTATTTCTGTCTTCATTTGTTTATTATGCTGTCAGTATCTTAGAACCTATTGCACCTCCACTCGTAAAAATTGTTTGCGGATGCATCCTAGCTTAACAATACACAATTTAGATCATTGTGACTTTAACACTTGTTTTTTTCAGCCATGTGTTTGTTATACCCTCAATGTCTTGGACCCTCTTTCATTTGCATCGATAAAACTGTTTTGTGGATGCATTTCAACAAGAGTGAATTGGTGACACCAAGACTAGGTCATTGTGACCAACTTTTTACACTTGATTTGTACAGTCATACGTTTGGTATGTCCTAAATATCATACAGCATATTTCACCTACACTTGAAAATTGTTAGGTAGCTGCATCTTAGGAAGAGGAACAAAACATACAAAAGCTAGATCACTGTGACCTAACTTTTATGCACAAGTGGCTTGTTTTCAGATGTTTGCTCATTGCACTATCATTATCCTGGACCCTATTTCACTTTCATACAATTTGGTATGTGAATGCATGTTTGATGAAGTAACTTTAGCATGCCAAACTTGTGTCCCTACACTCGAAACTGGTACATGGATGCATCTTTGATGAAGTAACTCGACTATACTAAACCTAGGTCACTCTGACTTAAATTTCATTCTTGAGTGACTTGTATTTTGATCTATTCGTTCATTATGTCATTAATTTCAGCAATACATGAAAATTGGTAGAGAGAGTAACTTGGACCTAATTTGCACACTTTGAATGGACTTGATTATTTACAGATTTGTATGTGGATGCATATCAGAAAGAGCAACTCACCTGTACTGAAAGTAGGTCACTGACCTAATTTTCATTTTTATTTAATTTTTATGTCCTCAGTAATCTTTGACCCAGTTTCACCTAGATGTGAAAATTAGCATATGTGGATGCATCTCTGTGTTGCTCAGCTATTCCAAAACAAGATTATTGTAACCTAACTTTCACACTTGAGTGACATATTTTATGCTATTCATTCATTACACCCTCAAAATATTGAACAGTATTTTACCTAAATATGAAAATTGATAAGTGGATGCATGTCAGGGAGAGTAACTTGACTATACCAATTTAGGTCACAGGTGACATAATTTTCACACTCGAGTTCTTTTTAAATTTAGCCATTGGTTTTGTTACATCCTTTTTGTCTTGAACCTTACTTTCATTTCAACTAATCAGACTTTGTTTCAACCCAACATTAATGAAACTTGGCATATTAAAGCATCTAAATATATTATTACAGTACTATTTTCTCTGAACAGAGTGGCTTAGTTGCTTGTTTTTACGCGCAACAAGTGGTTAATTGGTTTGAATCCTGCCAAGGCCAGCCTGAATTGGCTACCATGGCACCTCATTTTGCAAAACTCTTTAACTCCCATTGCATTGGCATTGACCTTCAGTCTGTATACTAGGAGATACTCCAAATGAGCTTAAAATGGCAAAGGAATTCATGTTTGTGTGTGGATACTTTGCTAATTCATGTTTTTGTGGATACTTTGTTGTTTTTTTTTTCATTTCAACACATTTATACACTGTAATTATGTGCTTTTTCTTATATCATCACTTGTTCTCTTACTCTTTCTATTTCATATATGTTGCATTGAAACATTCACGTTTTCTTTATGGATTATTGTACTTGAAATGCATGATCTGTGTTGTGCAACCTGTAAATGTTACTGTATATACTTGCTTATAAGTTGAGTCCAGACTGCACGGACCCAGATCTAACATCACATGTGCTGGCAGATCTGGTTCTGTGCAGGTTATTCTGGGTAATCAATAAAACAAACAACCTATACCCTAGTCCGTAGGTGTGTTATACTATTGCAGATCAGGATCTTTGTTGTTTGACTCAGCTCTTTTGTGAGCATATATAGTAGTTCTTTGTGATATTGCATAAAATGGTGCTTTTACTGCGGAGCAGAATTTGAAGCAAGACTTATATTTAGTTTATCTGACATGCATCATCCATCTGACATCAGTCATCAAGAACTGTTTCAACCAAACATGGCACCAGGCATCCTGGCATGAAGGCATATCATGGTTATATTAGATGATGTTGATCTTCCATAACAACTTTATGGCTGCCATTACTAAGAATACAATAGACATATAAACAACTTTCTGTCCAAAACTAGTAACAGAATTTGATCAAATTTGACAGAAAGCATCCTGGCCAGAAAATCTATAAGATTTCTGCAACTGATATCAGTTCAGCATCAAACTTGACTTCTGTAGCAAAAAATGTAAACACGTTTAAATTTCTATATATCTGCTGAATCGAATTTCAGCATACTTGATAGAAAGCATCCTGGCACAAAACCTTTGAATATTTATCAAATGACACCAATCTGCCATTAAATATGAACACTGTTATGAAGAACAACTTCAAACTATGTTTTTGAAACTGTACAGTCGATTTTTTACTAAAATTTTCAGAAAGCATTTGGATATTAAGGGCTCTCAAATTTGCACCAGTATTTTGAATTACTCTTCAGATATGGTTGCTGTTACTGAAAATAGACTTTCCTTGAAACTTCTCGAAACTACTCGGCAGAGTTGTACTCAATTTTACAGACAACATTATGGCTTGAAGAGCTTTTAAGTTCATACAAATAAAAAAAGTTGAGATAGAAGAAAAATATTAATTAAAATCATTCATCAACCAGTGACTAAGAAGCATATTACTATGCTGCAACTTGGTGCCAAATTGTGACCTTTTTTTTCTGTTTTATGCAGTCATCAGTTTTAAACAGTTCCATTACCTATATTGTAAGGTAGCCAACTAACAGATGCATTCCAGGGTTTATAGACACAAAATGCATGGATCAACCATTGTTCAATAAATTGACTAATTAAGGTATTTCTGCCTGTATGCAGATTTATTTGACCTAATCTGGTTAGCTGTGTTGACCTTTGCTCACTAATTGTTGACTAACAGATTATCACATGCTGGTCATTCATGTGCCTAATTTTGTCAAAACATGTATAATGGTCTGTCAATGTATCAGACGGTGGCTGTTCTGTGTCTACAAATCCCGAAATGAATGTCAACCAGGCTAAATTTATACAGTACAGTGAAATGGAAATTATTAAAAGGGGTGAAAAAAAAATAAAATGTAAAAAATATCCAAATATGTGGCAAAACATTCCCTGCTCAATGACGTGCTTTTTAGGTTCATTGGTAGTAAGATCAATTTTTTGCTTTGCTAATAATAGACCAGAAGATCTTATGGGATGATGTGTTGTCTCTCGTTTTGGCCATCATCCATCCATTTGTGCAAGTTTGGTATTGCTGCTTCTCCTTAACTATAGGTTGGATTACCTTGAAACTTTACATACATCCCAAGGCTGGCCTTAAATGAAAATGCTGCTGCTACTTTGACGTTCTATCTGGCACCGCAGTGGCCATCTTGATAATCTGTTTCACCAAAAGACTTCTATGATCCGATTCATTTTAATTGAAAATGGTGCTGATCTGATGTTAGATATGGCTGCCATTGTGACCATCTTTAAAGTCTCACCTCTATTATTTCTGAACAGAAAGTTATATTGACATGATTTCTCTAGATGACTTCTTATGATGTCTAGTTTGTCATAAATGAAAATGGTGCCAATCTTACATCCAGTATGGCTGCCACAGTGGGTAATTTTAAATCTTGATATTGCTCAAAATAAAGGTATTATTTCAACACTCAGAAGTTTTAAAAAAAATGGTCTTATCATGAATTCCTGGAAATCTGTTTAAGACAGTGGATCATCATTCTCTTTGAAGAACTCATATTAATGAATATTTTTCTGAGATCTCAACTGACTTTTTATACTAGTTTGAATGCATTCACACACTTTGTAGATTATTTTTGTGTATTAGATGTAAGTTCTGTGCTCCACACCAATATTGCAATTAACCTTGTCTTGTCATTTCCAGTGATTAAAAAGTCTACTTTCTGGAATATGTGTTTGAAAGTTTTACAACTTTTAGACCCAGAATTAAAAGTTGAGTACTAAAATTTTGAAGTTTAATCTGGATGGACTTAATTTCACCATTGTCATAGTCAACTTTTTGTTTTTGCAGTGAATGGGAACCACCATCAGTAAGGTCAAAGGTCGAGATCTATAGAAACCAGCCAAGAAGTATCGTGGATTATGAACCTGGATTCTCATCACTGGCTTTTAGAGAAACAAAATCGGTAAGCAGAATGATAGCTCACAAAGATTATATATTTTTTCTAAGTTATTTTTCAGGAAAATGAAAAACAAAATTTTGTCCACTTGTCAATCACAACTGGACCTGTAATTACTTTATTTTTGTCATTGCACCAGTTAATACTGGTCTCTTTGCAGCAGATATCTCTTGTTTGAATGTTTTATGTAAAAGCAATTCAAACATATGTCAACAATTTTTCCAAATTTACATACCATATTTCTTACCAGTGAAAGCCGTTTTATGCTTTTTCATAGCCATGATAAATGTCATGATAATTCAAACTCATCAAGGTTCAGTCTAAGTTGTACATGGTGTTTTTGAAAAACCCTATTACATTGTAAAAAAAGCCCCAGTTACTTCCAAAACAGGTACTTTATGTATTTGCTTATAAGCTGAGTCCAACTGCAAACTGCACAATCCCAGATCTGCTGTCACATGCGCTGGCAGATTTGGGTCTGTGAAGTTTGTATAAATATAAACATGTATTTTTAATAGCTTAAAAATAGAATATAAGTTGTGCAAGCATGGATCCTTTTAAGTGCTAGTGGCACTAAATAGGCCTGCTGTTAACTTTAGCTGAAATAAATTTGCTTAAGTAATTTAGTTGTGAAAACAATTTATTTGAGAGGGAATTTTTTTACATTCTGTTTTAAGTCAGTGTGAAATCTGCAGCTATCTGACATTTTCATAATAAGGAAAATTGATTTGTCCTGGACAAGTGCCATATAATATTCTCAGTCTGATTAAAATTGAGATCTTATTGTGACAAGTAGATCTCATGGGCTCCAATACAAGGTCAAGTTCTTCTGGCCTTCTGATTGACAGATAAATGACAGGTTTAAAACTACTGAAAATAAAAGGGGACACCTGGAATATTAAACTTTAACTCTCCTAAATACAGAATGCTTTGTCAGATAGGCTACTTAAAATAAGAAGATCAGGCTTCTAAAAATAAGTAGACCAGTCTACTAAACATAACTAGACCAGGCTACTAAATCAAGTAAAGCAGGTTACTAAAAATAAGTAAACCAGGCTACTAAAAATAAGTAGACCAGGCTACTAAAAATAAGTAGACCAGGCTATTAAGATAAATAGACCAGGCTACTAAAAAAACTAGAACAGGCTACTAAAAATAAGTAGATCAGGCTACTAAATCAATTAGGCCAGGCTACTAAAAATAAGTAGACCAGGCTACTAAAAATAAGTAGACCAAGCTACTAAAAATAAGTAGACCAGGCTACTAAATCAAGTAGGCCAGGTTACTAAAAATAAGTAGACCAGGCTACTAAAATAAGTAGACCAGGCTACTAAATCAAGTAGGCCAGGTTACTAAAAATAATTAAACCAGGTTCCTAAAAACAAGTAAACCAGGCTAATAGAAACAAGTTGACCAGGTATTTGAAATCTTACCTGAACATAAATTTTCATTGGTGCATGTCAGATTTCCAGAATGTTGAATTCAGATTTAATCAGATTGAGAACATCATCAGTTGTTTAATGTTATATTTTTGCTTGTCCTGGATGTCAGGCTATGGGATTTTCCTCACATTTGAATGCCTTACAGTGCATTACTTTTATCTGTTACTTTATATACATTGTACAGAATTTTTATTTCATTTTGTTTCATATTGTATCCTGTTGTGCTAAGCTATACATTTATTTGGAATGCTTTAACTTCCTAATTTTTGTGCAACTCATTTTTACATTTTTGGAATATAATTTTTCAAATGGTAATTTATAACCACATTTGTACTGAGGTGATGTAAAAACCTACTACATACATAAATTATCATTCCACCAGCCTCTTGCATTGTTTGCCTATAAATTTGGTTGCACACCTGTCATGAACACTGTTTCAGTCTGCTACTTTAGTTATCAACAACAGAATCAGTTAATCTAGAGAATTACAGTCTATTATAAGATGATATTGATTTTATCAGAATTATTATATATCAGGGAAACCTGCATGCATAATAAGGTAAAGATTCTGATAATGTGACAAAAGGTAATACTAGTATAGTATTACAGCAGTGCATTTATTTAGTTTATTCCCTGCAAATTTATTACGGTGCAACCTTGTTTGTCCAAATGCCTTTATCACACACAAATTTTTAGATTAATGTGGAACTTTGATGACTGAGGTAGAGTTAATCCAAAATCTACCTGTTCTGGAGTCTTGAGATAATGGGTCTCATTAGCCAGTAATCTTGATGTGACGAGATCATGGATAAAAAGGGTTATACATAATTTAAACAAATATTTCTGCACATTTTTGTTGTAACTGTTGCATTCAAATACACCTAAACTGTTTGAACATTGGTGAGACATATTAAAACCAATTTCTGACTTTATTAGTCAACAAAGATACATGTACATGTGTAATGCAGTCAAACACCTACGAGGGACATGCAGGGTTCGCAGTCCACAATAATATGCCCATTATATGGGCAGCTGTGATATATATATAT
>QKMX01356985.1:33968-54779 GCA_003401595.1 Venustaconcha ellipsiformis | reverse complement strand
CAACAAATGCTCGTATAATGGAATAATACACAGTATTTTATACTCATCTCAGGAAATATACAGTATATTTATACATATATCATGGAATATATTTTTTATACTTGTCTAATGAAATACTGTACAGCATTTTATACATTGTTTCAAGTACATTTTTTTTGCTAGCTGCTGCTTGAATAAGCATGAAAGAAAAGGCAATAATTTGGCTCCATGTCAAAGCAACAAACATAAATAAAAAATAACTTTGAAGACTGCCAATGTATCACTTAACATAGGAATAATTAGCAAAGGAAAATTTGCTTATAACAATTCACAAGAAATACAACTGTTTTATAGAGGAGATTGCCAAGTTGACTGTTATTATGCCATTATAAAAATATAAACAACAATAGAAACAAAAGTATCAACAACAATATAAACAATAAAAACCAAATTAGTAATCAAATGTGTTTGCATTATTTGTGGTGTGTCTAATGTAACAGGCTTTAGAAAAGTTGATTTGGAGTTTTTTTCTTTAATTTTGTTGAATATATGACCACATATTTTCTGTCATCTGATCAATTCTGATTATCAAACTGAAGAACTACTGAGTATTGTGAACATTTCTAGAAATTATTTTTTTTTTTTAAAAATGGCAATATGATGTTAGAAGGGTCTGTTTGACTTGATCTGTTCAGGAAAATATATGTATGTAGCAAAAGTCTTATGATTATCTTAAATTACCATGTATTCAAACCTGCTCTAACAGACAACTCTGTAGGACAGTCACATTTTTCAAGACCTCACACAATGCTATTCATACAAAATTAACCTCCATATAACGGCCATCTCAATATTATGCCAACATCTTTATTATAGCAAGTTTTAAATTGTCCAGACCTTGAGTTTTGCATAAGTGTTTCACAGTACAAAAAATTTGAAAATGTGAAAATTTAAACTTTTGTTTTGACTAATTAAATATGGTACAAGCCACACATATAGCTCGAGTAGAAATGTTTTTCCTTGTCGCAAATAGTAACCTCTGTCTTGTTTTAGAGCCTTTATTTTTTTTGCACATTTATTTGCCAGCTCATGAATAGAATTAGCAACTGCTTGGCATGCTCCTTTTTGACATTTTTTTTTCTCTGTTTGGGCTCCACATCAGTAAGCACCATTTCTGTCCACCTGTCTGTTCATCCATCTGTCTGTCCATCCATTCACACTTCTTGTAACCACCAAAGTTCTGCAGTCCTTACACATAATTTGATGCTGTTAGGTAGTTGAATTGTTGCCCCTATTGTCATCAATTTTAAATCACTCCTTCAGCCACTTCTTGTAACCAGCATAGCTTAGGAACTACATGTATCAGCATATTCTAATGCAAATTGGTGTGCTCATCATCTCATAGACCTATATGTGCTTTTTATGTGTTTTGTCTGTAACTTTTGGGTGGAGTTATTACCTTTGACAATTAACTTCATATCTTCACATGGGCAGTTGCTTGTAACCAGCATACTTCAAAAGCTATTAAACATATACAGATACAATTTGATATGAACATTGTCTCATAGACATGTGTTTATTTCAATGGGTTTTGTGGCCCTTTCGTTTCTATTTTTGACAGAGTTGTGCCCCTTGTCAAGTAAATTCTTTTCTTCACATGGAAACTTGTAATGTTGCTTGCAGTCAGCAATAATTAAGAACCATTAAACATGTTGTGATGGTATTTGGCTTGAAAATTGACCCATACACCAAGATTTACCTTTGTATTTTTTTCTCATCTACATTTTTATGGCCAGAGTTAAGGCCCATGTCTATCAGCTTTACATCATTATGTGACATTTTGCTTGCTATTAGCCATTCAAAAAATTCTGATGCAGTTTGATGTGAACATTTCATAGCCCTAGATGACTCATATGGGATTTGTCTCAACTGCTCCAGTTTTGACAGAGTTATGACCCTTGTCAGTCAACTCGATCTCTTTACACGTGTTGATTAGTCCAGGAAGCTTGAGAGCATTTATAGGAGTTATGATCCCTAAATGCCCATATTTTGCTGACTGGTTTGCCCACACAAGTTCCTGGTTTAAGACAGTGGAGCAAAGTGTAGAGTGATACTTTGATAGCTTTAGTTAAATTTACCCACACCTCCACTCTAGAACATTTTAAATTGCTAGATGTTTCTTCATTTCTGTTTGAGCCAGCATGGAAAACTAGGTTATTTCATTCCCCCCCCCCCTTCAGTTTTAAATTTTCCTTTGTGTTCATGTGCCTTTGACTTTTTCTATTAGTCTGAGATTGATTGTTATTTTTCTTATAAAGCAGACCACATCTGATTTCATAAATTCACTCACATTGAAAAAATAATGTGTGAGGAGCTTTGTTGTAGAGCACCATGCCAGCTCTCATAACCCACCTGAATTACAAGGTGTTGATATGAAATTGATTACCGCCATGAATGACTAATAATGAAATTGATTAAGTATGCTGTGCCCATTCTGCAGCATTTATGATAAAAGAGAGCTGTATATTAGACATAACCTGTTTATGATATAAGGCAAGCAAGAGCTTACTGGTTGGACCTGGTGTATGATTCTGTTCAGATGCAGGTGTGAACTTATGCCATGTCTGCTAGCATAAAATGAGTTTTCTGAAAATATCCATGGAGAATGTTGCAGAATCCTAGAACCACATGAATTAGGAATCATAGAACCACATGAATTAGGAATTCTAGATCCACATGAATTAGGAATCATAGAACCACATGAATTAGGAATTCTAGATCCACATGAATTAGGAATCCTAGAACCACATGAATTAGGAATTCTAGAACCACATGAATTGCGAATCCTAGAACCACATGAATTAGGAATTATAATCTGGAAGATTACTATACAGAACTGAAGGAAAGTAATGAACAGAAATAGGAAATTCATGATCAGCACAAAAATAGGAAATTCATGATCAGCATCTATTCAGAAAATGAGGAACTATAAATAATAGAACTGATCATTTTTTAGAGTGGAGAGGAAAAAACCCAGAAAAATAATGAAATACTTCTGTTAATATCTGTAGCACTTTATGAATAACAGAAACTCTACACTTCCAAGAAGGTTGTTATGCATATATTATTGTTTCCTTGACTGTTATGGTTGAGCACATGGTTGTTTAATATCCCTGATTAATATGCAACCCATCCCATACACTTTATTATATATATACAACCTGAAAATAGTAGCAATAACTCTGGACATTCATGTCAGTAAAGTAGTATCAATAATTTCCTGTGACATGAAAGAGAGATAAAAGATAGTGTGTATAACACTGTGCCCTGTTTGACCTTTCAGCATGACCCATAAGTAAGAATTGAAGGATTGCTGGACCACAGAAACCATCAGTTTGAACAATAATTAATTTCCTGTCTATTGCCAATACCGGAAGCAAAAGTAATCAGCTATACAGGGATTATTTGCCACTATCATATTGATAAGCATGGATGTACACAAATAGAAAAAGTAATAGTTTTTCAATGTGAAAACTAATTTTCACAAATTTTAGACAGTTGCAAACAACTGGAGACATGTGGAGAAGTGTGAAAATATTTGAGTGGGTTTTTTTTGTTGCTTGTTGCTTGTGACTAGATCATATTTTAGACAATTCTTTGATATGAAGCTTATTCACTGTAAAACATGAAACTGTGTTGATAAATGGAAGAACAATTTTTAGGTATTTGGTGTTGTTTAAACTTCTTTAACTGATACACCATTTCATGTGGAAAGTAACTGTCGAGCGATAAATTAAGGATAACATAATTAATAATGGACAAACTGAACAGCTAGTGTTCAACTACCTTGCAGCTGTAAATATTATTTTATCCATCATTGATGTCTGACTTTTATAGCAGTTGTTACCATTGACTGCTGCTTTGAAATACCCCAAAATCAATATTTCACAGATGTACACTAATTGAAAATTGAAACAGCTATAAATAGAATCATGTATCACATATGCTGGCTTTGACATTAAACAGCCAGTCAAATTGATAGTGAAGCTGGAAAGTGGTCCTTGTTAGGATGGGAGTGGTATGGGAACCCAGCCTCCCAGTCTTTACAGGTGCATAGAACAATGACAAATTAAGCTCTGATACACCAAATCTGGGTCAGATTCCACAAAAATCTCACCTACACAAGGGACAGTAAGCAGGGATAATTATTTTAATGAGGCTTTATTACCATCTCCAAAAAGGACTTAGTGTGTGGATTCAAAATAAGAATGGAACTTTTTGATAGAGAAGAACAGAAAAAGAAATAAGAGTGGAAAATCATTGCTTTCATTTGACAGGGGAAGAGTCAGTTCAGTGTTGCTCAGTAATGCATTTGCCAGGGATAAACATGTAGTCAAATACATACATACCAACAATGAGAATTTACGGGAGCAAAAAGGGGTAGAAAGTTCATCAAGGATAAGATATTGGAGTGCTATCTATCATACTGAGATTGATTCAACAGTGTGGATAAGTTACCAGTGGTCAAAGTCCCATGAGAGACAGAAATCACAGGATGAAAGTAGAGAACTGCTGTACAAGATAAACTTGTGTTCTGTATGCACAGGAAACATTGAACTTGTCAAGCATCAACAGAGTTTACTTAATCTTGTGATTCTTTTTATATAAGTATTTTGGGAGTTACAGTTTGTCACTGGAAATTCTCATATAAGTGAAATCCTCCAGGTAATGTTGATATTACAAAAGGTGTGGGAAAACTGATGGTGATACTGGAGCAGAGAAATCAAGTGTGAAGCATTTAAAGGGAAATAACTCTAAAATGGAGAAATATCAGAGACAGATAGCTTATGAGAGGGGAGAAATGGCTGTTGGAAAGAGCATGAATACATGGCTTGGTGGAATGTCCGCATGGGAGAATGACATTAATACTCAAGGCAGAGATGCATATGTAGAAAAAATGAAACTGTATAAAGAAAGAGTTGCTGCTAAGGAGAAAGCTAAGCTAACTGAGGAGGTTATCGCCAATTCTGGTTGGCCGAATGCATCCCCAGTACCACAGAATGATTCCGATGTAAGTAGTGATGATGGGTATAATGGAAAGACAGAAGCTAGTGAACCCGAAGTTAAGTATAACAGAAATAACGAAGATTTTCATTCACTTTCCAGCCATTTTAAACCCCTTTACCCAATGTCATCTCTCAGTTCTGTAAACAGCGAGCGGTCCCGTCTGGACCCAAAGACATACCAGTCATATACTGCAGGAATTCTACACTCAAGTGGAAAGTCGGAAAGATTTCTAAGGCTACAAAAATACTTCTCAGTGCTGGAACGCATAGCAGAAATTGAAAAAAAGACTGGAATATCCAAAACAACATTGGATACCAGTGTAGCACAAGAATATTTTGCCAAATATGATATTCAGAATTTAGAGGAACTTCAGTGGTTGTATCAGGAACTAAATGAGGCACAAAAGAATGATGAATTTCTATATGATTTAAAAAAGTTGGTTGCTTTCCAATGGAAGCCAGAGAGAGATTATGGTCTCCTGTATAAACAGAAATCACTGGGAGATTTGAGACAAGTATATGAGCAAGAAGACAATGAGGATGATTTGTCAGATTCAGGAATTGGACATTTTTCATTGCATGACAGTCTCGTATTCCGAAACAAAAGTGAAACGCCAAGAATGGCTAATAGTATCGAAGAATATAGTGCACCAGTGGGAGATATTTGTGTAACCAATATTCCAAAGCCAAATAATAACTATGAAATATATGTGGAAAGTAAAACTGAAGAGCAGAACAAAGAGAATTCAGAAACAGCATTGCATATTCGATCCATATCTGCACCATATTTGGAACCTTTGGAGAAGTCACTTTCTTTAAATCACAAGCGCAGTGACTCTTCCAAGGGATCTAAATTTAGCAGAGATTGGTCCACATGTAAACAGGATAACGAAAAGCCCACTGTAGCTGAAGAAAGTCTCATCCAAAGAACAAGTCCACAGGCAGGAAGTGGTTTAAGCACTCGTCAAGGAATCGGACTGGTGACAGAATCTGATAGGAGTACTAGCCAAGGAGCCAGTTATAAGTCAGAAAATGACATCAGCTGTAATATAGGAACTGGACAACAGACAGGAAGTGATGCAAGATTTGTTATAAGATGTAGTCCACAGACTAGAAATAGCATAAAATCATTTACAGGTACAGGTGGATTTACAAGCTCTGGCTACCTAGATGTAACTGTTTCCTCTTCTCCCTCCCCCACCTCAACTTTATCTACAGTAAATTCTAAATCACAGTATGTGTCTGCATCAGCTGCAACCTTACAGCCACCTGTACATTCCAGTATTTATGTAAAGAAATCATTGCAACAACAGCAGCCTTGTAGAGTAGATGTAGCAGTGGAGTTATATGGTAATGATTCCAATATGGCACCATTAACAAATAGTACCAACATTTTTCTGCAGACACCTGATCCAATCTCATCTGTGACCACTCAGAAGCCAAGAATTAATGCTCTAATTCCCACTATTGCTACCAACAGTGGAAGGAGTATTGAAGATCAACCACATGATGGGTTTTCATGTGATAGCACAATACTGTCAGGTAATATTAATGTCATTCCATTTGCTAATAGAGAATTGAGAGAAAATGAGGTTAAACACCCAGAATCATGTAAAGATGCTGAAAGAAGGCCTGTAAATATCCGTGAGTCTGGTTCAGGAGTTAGGCATGGGTTCAGATACGGGGTAGACCAATCTAACATAGCAGACATTAGAAGTACAATATCAATGTTTGAGCAAATGGAGGTTGAACAGAAACCAGAAATGTCAAGTTCAGTAGGGATCATTGATGTGAATGATAAAAATAGTAGCTGTGTCAGGTCTGACTTACATTTTATGAATGAGAGCCAAATATTACCCAGCCATCCTGGATGCAGGAATGAAAGCAGAGAAGCAGGTAGCTATTTTGAGCCCACATCATGCATAAAAGTCTCAGAGAAATCAGGAGAGAAGAATTATTCAAAGAAATTTATTTTTGATTCAGAGTGTGATAAAACTAATCCAAGTGCACCACAAATAGTAAAGGATGAGTCACTTAGATTACAGTATAATGTAATCACTACACAGTCAGCTGCCAAAACCAGTTCCATAAACAGTTCTGTTTGTCAGAATGAAAAAATTCCTAAATTTAAAATTCGAAATCTTAGAGAATTAGCACAAGGAAATGATTTTAGTCAGGGCAGGTTTTATACCAATATAGGTGATGCACCAAAGACTCAGTGGAGAAAGTTAGAGCCAATAGTTCAGGATAGTAAAGATGTGACGGTGCAGACGACAAATTATGACCCCTGGTTGTTTCCAAAGAGGTCATTCTCAACACCTTCACTAGGAATAACAAAAGATAGATTTGCAGATGATTCTGAGGATAGTGAAGGTACCACAAGCCCCAAGGGATCTCAACAAGAATGGAAAAGGGATGATATTACCCCCTCTGACTCAGTGTCAGTGAGAAGTAGTAACAGTAGCACTGAAACTTTCATAGTGAAAAGTAGTGACGAGGATAGCTTCCCCGGGTCACCTGGACAACGACAATCCAGACCGAAGTATTGGACAGGTAGCCACGATTCTTTTGAGAAATCAAGATCTGCACCAGACTTAGTAGAAGACATTTCTGAACCAAGTTGTCCAAGGTCTGCCAAGTCGCACATGAATTTACTTGGAGAATCTCCAGATCTTCAAGGGCAAAGTCATTCCATTCCCAGAACTGTTTCTGGAAGTTTGAATGATATTTTTAGACAATATGGAGAAGAAAGACAGTTTGGCCAGAGAATTCTTGATCAAGAAACGCACATTGTAGAGGATTACAATGATGAGGATGACAGGTCTGGAATAAAAGTGACAGAGGAGAGTGACACTATGTATTACAAGTATAAAGAAGAAGATTCTGATAGTTCTGATGCTTACATTCCTCCAAAGCGTATCTTTAAGAATGGAACTTCTGGTGATACCTATAGACATGAAATTCCCAATGTGAAGGAAAAATCTCCATCCATTGTTGGAAAAATGACATTAGAATATATTCATGGTATTGGAAGTGAATGGGATAAATCAAAAGATGGGAGAAGTGATTCAGTCATTCCACATTCCATGCAGAGGAATGATGAAAAGTTTAGATACAACAAAGACAGTAATTCACATGAAATGATTATTCCACCACCTAGAGAGTACCAAACAGAGAACCATATACCCCCCGATGTACCACCCTACCCAGAGAACTCTTATTTCAAGAAGTACTTGACGCTGCCTTGGACCAAAAGAAAACATATGATCAGGAAGCCTTCAAGCACAAAGGGAGAGTCCAGAACTAGTGCTACAAAAATTTCTGATCAGCGACCACCAAAATCGCCACGTACAACACGCAGATTTCAAGGCGGCATTCATTCAGGTATATTGGGTTATAACAAAATATGGCTGCTTTGTTATATTTGATTTGGTCAAATATGCACGAGTGTGACAAGTGGCCATAATGCTTCATGCCCTTTTTATACCATTGATCCATGAAAATCATTATTTCTTGTACTAAAATTTTGTCGTCTGCAATCTTTATGCGCGTAATATAAAATAACAAAATGTTTAGTTTTTTGTGCTTTGGACACAGTTGAAAATTACAATTCACTTGTAAATATTTAAAAAATGTGTGAAAATTACAGATATTACATTATTTAATTGTGATTCAGATAAATTCAGACCACCACCTAGGAAACAGACTCATGTACTCCAGATTTTTTTAAAATTTATTTTTGTATATGGAAACACAAATGACCAAAAATACACACAATTTTTATATGGTTGCCAGGTAAGCATGTTTTGTGCTGTTCAGAGTACTCTTGTTTAAAAAATTTAAAGTTAAGAACAAACTGCTCTACAGTGACGTAGGTAAACAGTGCCACTGCCACCAATAAAGACCATTAGACCATGGTGTTTTCCTTGTTTTGAGTTGTCATTTCAGTTATTTTTAATTTGAATTGTAGTGAAAAGAAGTTTAAAAGTGAATAACAGGACTGGAGATGCTGGTTAAAAACCTAAAAGTTATATACTTCCTTGCACATTTTGCAAATCCCATGAAAAATGAATTAAAAACAAGAGCAGGTGTTTCCACAAGAAAATGGCTAATGTAAACTTTTGGTGGTAGTAGCTCTCTGAGAAAAGGCAGAGTACCTCCAGGGAAGCAGTTTGGTAAAGAATATTTCAGATTTGTTGATGCACATGCTTGACATAAAAAGTGGTAGAGAAAGTGGAAACTC
Organism: Venustaconcha ellipsiformis; assembly: GCA_003401595.1. Lineage (NCBI taxonomy): Eukaryota > Metazoa > Mollusca > Bivalvia > Unionida > Unionidae > Venustaconcha > Venustaconcha ellipsiformis. The sequence continues at coordinate 45,491 of QKMX01356985.1, read as the reverse complement.
ACTGCGGTTTTAGCCAACTTTCACTTCACAACAAAATTCTTGCATGAGATATTTAATTGAATTAGTACTGATACAGTTAAATTAAGAAAGAAAAAAATATAGCTGGAACATTTTAACTCTGGAAATCTTTGATAGCAACCCTTACATCTTCAACTTCGTTTACACAAAGGTCTATAAAGGAAACAAACAAATCATTATTGCTTACAGTGTATACTGGTGGTCTCTTCTTAGGGGGGGGGCCCTAAGGGAGACTTATATGACAACAAGCATTATGTAGAAGTCATTCAGAAATCCTCGTTTTAGCCCATGAAAGGTTTTTTCTCATTGTTTCTAATTTTATTCCCTGAAATGATTGGCCAAGGTTTCTCATCCAAGCCATCATAGAAAAAAAGATCAAAAACAAATTTGCAATAAAAACATCTTAATAAGAGTTACTAAAGTTTGAAAACATACTGCCATCACTTTCTGCACTGAAATGTATTTTATTGTCATCACTTCCTGTACTGAAATGTATTTTTTTGTCATCACTTACTGTACTAAAATGTATTTTATTGTCATCACTTTCTGTACTGAAAACTCTCATTATCATTGTTTCCTATTGCAAAAACTGTTTCATTATCATTGTTTCCTGCACTGAAAACTCTCATTATCATCACTTTCCATACTGAAGACTGTCTTTTTTCATTGTTTCTGGTACTGAAAACAGTCTCATTATCATTGTTTCCTGCACTGAAAACTCTCATTATCAACACTTTCCATACTGAAGACTGTCTTATTTTCATTGTTTCTAGTACTGAAAACTGTCTCTTTATCATTGTTTCTTATACTGAAAACTATCTCATTTTCATTGTTTCCATTAATAATAACTGTCTCATTATCTTGTTTCCTCTACTAAGACTGTCTCATCATTACTTCATGTATTTCTTACTAATACAGCATTCTCATAAAAGTTACTCCATCATTTCTACTTTGTATATACAGTGCTCCTTAGTTACAACAGTCTAACATATATACAGTACTCCCTTATAATAATGGTACACATTGTACTCCCTAGTTATAATACAGTAGTCAAATGTATATACAGCTCTCACTAGTTACAGTAGTCTAATGTATATACAGTACTCCCTAATTATAATTGTCTAATTTGTATACAGTACTCCCTAGTTATAATAATCCAATGTATATACAGTACTCCTAGCTATAATAATCTAATGTTGTGTGTGTGTGTGTGTCTATATATATATATAGACACACACACACACAGAGATCACCCTAGTTATATTAGTTTAATGAGTTCTCCCAGCTTATGACTGTGCTCATGGTATCCATAAAAGTTAACCATGTTATAAGGAAAAGACTGTGTGCTGGGGAATGTTATAACAAATATTTGTACTAATTGCACATAAAAACAGAAAACTCCTTTCTTTGTTTCCAGTTTATGTTTAAACCTTTTGTTAATTAAAGACACCTGTTAATCAGGGGACAAAATTTTGTGGTCACTTAAAGTGTCTTGCTTAGTCAGCTTTACTGTAGTTCAGAAAATAATTTTTATTATGTCTGGTTCATAACAATACAGATCCTTCACATTACCATTGCCTAAATTGGTTCATCAAATTTATCAACTGATATTAAATTTGACCCTGAAAATGTGACTCCAAGTATACTGTTGGATCCAAATGCAAATTATTGATCCTGATTTGCTGGCTCATTATGTCATAGCAGATCGCGATCTATGGTGTTTGCAGTTGGGCTTGCATGTGAGCATACATGGTTAATCATGTGACCCAGAATCAAATCTTTATTTCCATGCTTGTGTGTCTGTCTGCTTTATCATTTATTGTTTTGTGTAACTGTTATAAAGCATGAACATGTTTTGTTAAAACCAGCATAGATATAAGATATGCATACTGTATATACTTCTGAGTTTAAATGCAAACTGCACAGACCCAGGACTGCTGTTGCATAATGTACCAGGCAGATCTGGGTCTGTGCAGCTTGTTGGGAGTATTCAGCAGAACAAACAGCACAGACCCTGATCTGCAGGTGCTTTATGCTATGGCAGATCAGGATCTTTGTTGTATGCAAGTTGACTTTACTTTAAAGGAGTATATATGGTATGTAAAGAACCAATTCTTCATGACATTACCTTTTTTATATCATATGCCTTCAACATTAGACAGTTAGGCACAGATCTGGTACCATATTCTCGAAACTCTTTGAGCAAAAAACACCTGCTGAAAACCCCAGAATGAGATATAAAAATAAATCAATACAGTTTGAACCAAAGTTGAGAATTTCCTGAAAGTTCTAAGAACCAATCTTCATTCTTATTAAGGTTACAGAATGTTTGAGATTTCAGATGTGGAGTTTGGATTTCGCACCCAAAAAATTTTGGAGACTACAAGGACTGCTATTACATAATACATCAGTAATTATTGTTCTGCTGATTAATTTAGATATGATTTCAATGAATGGCATTGACCTTGATAGCTGGCTAAATATGAAGTGCCACTTATTAACAGTTTTTGCCAGTTTACTTTGAATATAATACATAATATATGCGATACTATGTGTCTAGCAGTTTTTATCAGTAATGCAAAAACTTCACTTTTCAAAATCAGTTTTCAGCATATTTTCATTACTTTACCATTAAAATTAGTCTACTTCATGTATAAAAGAAGTTAATGTCTGAATCGTTTTGTCTTGGATTGCCAAAAGGCATTGTCTAAAATAACCTGATTGGATAATTTTTCACAAACAATTGATGCAGGAATGATATCGTAACTTACATTGGTGATATTTTTCATGAACAGGTGGTTGTCAAAATTACAATATCATAATGCTTTCTATGGGATAAATAAAATTGCTGTGTGCAATTTATCACCAATTTCATTTTGAAATGTGTATATTTATTTGGCCAATAATGACATGTAGTAAAATAATTGTCCTTGAATATTTTTTCTTATTGGTGAATTTTGTGCATGTGCAGCACACAACTCTGCACACATGCTTTCCCTGCTGATCAGTGCAATCACAATGGAATCATTACAAGTTGGGTCTCTCTTTTCATTAGGCAAAAAAATGTTTCCTATTGCACTGGTTTTAAAGATATAGTAGGTAGGTAGTTTGTTTTTTGAGTTTTTTACATTATATATAGCAGCAACTAAAGTACTGGGCTAAACCATCTCACTTACATGCACAAATCAATTTCAGGATTATCTTTTTTTATTAATAAAAATTGCAGGGATGGGTGGAAGGAGTGCTAGGGTGGCAATGAATAACAGAGGCAGTCAGCTGAGCAGAAACACACATATTTCTTGGGGGGTGGGTAGTAAATGTGTTTACAAGCTCTTTCGACTTCCTATGAAATTGACTTAAGCCAAAGAGAACACACAAGTATGTCAAATTTCAAAATCTGTGCTTTTTTAAGACTATATCCAGAAACTGGTTGCTGATAAAAACTAGCAGGCTGCCAGTAGTAATGAAATTTTTACTTAAGATTAATAAAACCATTTGACTGTATTTTTATTTTGATATTTTATTAGTAATTTTTGATTCTTGGTAATGGTTGATTAACATTAATGCAAACACAACATTAGTCTGCTGTATGGTCCAAACCTCAATCTTGAAATTAAGGCATTTGTAGAGTACATAAACAGGTTGGCATGGAGAATGGTTGTAATTTTTTAAATTCTTTAACTTGCTTGTTTTCAGTAAAGTTAGTGTGATATTTTGTTTGGATACAAATAATGATTGAATTTCAGGGCACAAGGGCTAACAAATTTCCTATTGGACTAGTGGTTTTCACAATTTTGATAGCCTGATGGATAGTTAAGTTTCAGTGGGGGCAGTCTGCATTTGTGGGAAAGACTAGTGAAGATTCAGCATCTGTAATTTCTCAGTCTACCAGTCCTTCTGGCAACACAAAATTTATGTTAAATTCTAGGCCAGAATATCGTCAATTTTTGTGTCTTTAGTTCCTAAAGAGAATGGGATTTTTTACTGCATACACTATATGTTATTATATTTACAGTGTTTCTTTTCTGCATGTCGGGTTTTCTTGCATTCAGTTTTATTTACTGTTGTTTTTGTCTCCCTTTGCATGTTGTAGAAAAACAAGACGAGCAAGCAACATCATCTCCCCAAACCACATCACCCTATCAACCAATCAAAATGTTTGAGATAAATCACCAACCAATCCAAACAGCTGATACAAGATTTAATAAGTTCAATGAACAGCCAGTCAGTAAGTCTGAGACATATGTTCAGATCTCCCAGCCTGAATATAGAAATGGACCAATCCCAATTCATAGTCCCCAACCTCGAGACCTTCCTAAGGTGCCTGCTTTACCCTCTCCGAAATATCTTCGGCCACGTAGTAGACTGTCTGCTGCAGAACAACTTGGAGTAAAAAGCCCTCCACCAATCAAATCCAATGGAGGTATTTACTCAGTTTTGTGCTGCAGAATTTGTTGCTCTAATTGCATATATAGACACTTTGCTAATGTAGTAACCATCACAGGTGCTTGTAGCACACGGGTTCAGGGCACTAATCTTCACCTGCTTTGGTTGGAGTTTTCACTAACTATAATCATTTGTGATTATAATATTCAGATATCAGATGAAATCAAAATGCTTATTACTAGTAATGTTTGGATAGAAGTTAATCGACTGAATCAATATTAAATTATATCATTGTTTATGCTAAATATACCTGATATGGCAAGTATAACAAATGAAATATGTTTTGATAACAATGTACCAATTGGATGTATGTACATCACTTGCAATACTACCCTAATAAATATGATTTTAAACTTCTGGGAACCAATACTTGCATTAAATGGGATATTCTAATTCCAACTTAAATAGTTTAGAACATGGAAAAAGGTTTTATTAACAACCTTACCAAATTAAACATCATATGTAGTCTCTCATGCTAAGTTTCATTGTTCACCACTTGCAGCTATATTTTGATTAGACATCATATATCAGCATTATATATTCTTGTTTTTTTTTTATGTGTGTTTATGTGTTTGAGCCACCAAATGTTTTGCTTGTGCCTTGCATGAAAATGTAAAATGACATGAAGTAAATCAATTTTTCTTCAGCTTTATTGAAACATTAACAGTGTAATTACTTAAGAGGAAAGATCATACCACAGAATATTTTTGGGACCAAGAAATGTGTTCATATTGTAAATTGTAAAATCATTCTTAAAAATTTAAACAGTTTGTGATGTTGAACATGATGACTTTGGTGAGTATACTACTAGAATATCCTCAAGAAATATAAAGCATGACATAGCTTAACTCTTTGAGTGCCAAAACACATTTATCAGCCCAGTAGTGGAACACACATTATAGAAATACAACAATAATATCTTTGCAATCAGAGGAACACCAACATAGACCCTGATCTGCCAGTGCATTACCCATCAGCAGACCATGGTCAGTGTTTTTTTACAGTTGGACTATTCATAAGCGAGTATATACGGTAGAACATTTTGTACCATTTTTACACATCAGATGAGGGCTACTGTCTATGAGGTCTTGGTTTTCATTGTATTTGGGTAAACACTGTAGCCAGTAAAAGTTGTAATAACCATGTTTGCAGATGACATTTTATTAAAAATTAGATTAAATTTATGTGATAGTTTAAAAAGTAAAATAGTGAGGGTTTCCTTCTATCTTTTCCTTTCCATTCTATATTTCTGGTTAGTTGTTTTTGTAATTGAGGTTCAGAGTGCATTTCCTATTTAAAAAAATGGAATTCACTGAGACTATTTGGTTTCGTCATTGAGTATTGCTTTAAAATTAAGCATCATTGGTTCAAATGTAGATGAATATAATATTTATCCACACATTGATTTCAGTTCTAACATTTTTCATCTCTTTAATAAGCTGACTCTGGAATAAATTTGATAGTATTTAGAACTGGACACCATACTTTGCAATATCTCACATTCTGGATAGTCCATGACAACATAGGTCAAAGGATCAAACAACCTTTGTAGGATAAAAGCAGAGTGTGATCAAATTCTGATGTCAGAATTGGCAGTCATGTGACCAAATAATGCTGCACTGGAGACGGCCTTTTCATAAATACTGGATAATCAGTTCATATTTTGGCATTTAACGTAACAGACAGGTTATGTGGCAATACATCTGAAAAGTTTACTCCTTGGTATCAGGAAGTTAGGATTTAATATGGTGTTGCAAGCTTACGTTAAAAAGTGAATGGTTTCAGCAAATTCCATACTTCCCTTAAAGAATGCATTCTGACTACCCACCTTAATTAGTATAAATGTCCAAATATCTAAAATGGTGTGGGAAAGGCCAGAGGACATTTGACTGGTGTGTGATTTGATGTTAACTGTAAATTGCACTGATAAAGAATTGTTTCTTGGCACTGAAAGAATTGATTTAAATAATACAAATAGCATATGACTGTCGAAATATACTAATAATACAGCCAATTACACATCTATTAAAATATATTTAACCATTACTTATAATCAGCATGTAAATGATTGATGACATGATATAATGGAATGATTGACTAAACACTTAAGTGTATAATTACAACAAACTACCGTATCTAACAATAATAAATTAATAAACTCTCATTTTGCCAAGCACTGGAATGAGAAAGTATGCATGTATTGCCAGAAAATGAATGTGAAAAGTGTAAAGAAACATGGATGCTTGAAGTGTTTCGTCTGCACCACTTGTTGCATGGAACCAGTTACCTCATCATCATTACTTATTCTTGATACCATGCAGTAATTTTATTACCAGATGCTTGCAGAGACAAACATGTACCTTTCATTTCGTGGTATTGTTTTCTGCCAGTTCAAGATCTACCTTTTATTGCATGTTACAGCTGTACTAGTTTCTTAAAATGTACTATACAGAATCACTCCTGCTGTAACCAGTTCCATGGTACAGACCGGTCATCCTATTATTAGAAAGAGATAAATTATGGTACATTATAGTCACAGTGTATGTAAATACTCACACCAGCTTGATAGCCCAATTAGCTAGATTATGGAATAAAATATTATATGCCAAGATTGATTAATTGGTAAATTATAAACTTGCAATTTTCAAAATTTGATAATCATATACTCATATGTAACATATCTAACTGTAAATTACATAGATCCAGATCTGCCAGTCTTCCTCCTACTTCTTGACTAATTCATTAGGATAGCCCTTTGCTTTTATTATAGGAGAATATTGTATATGATTGCAGATTTGGATCTATCTTGTATGCATTTCAGTGTGTTATACACAGGAGAATACATTATGCTTCTGCCCTTTTATATGTAGGAACACTGCATGTGAGACTGGTGCCCATTTATACATTGAAACACTGCACATTATGCTTCTTCCCTTTTATATGTAGGAACACTGCATTGTGAGACTGGTGCCCATTTATACATTGAAACACTGCACATTATGCTTCTGCCCTTTTATATGTAGGAACACTACACATAATGCTTGCTGCACAGTTCTGTGTAGGAACACTGCATATTATGCTTGGTGCTCAGTACTGTGGGAACACTGAATATTAAGCTTGGTGCAAACTTATATGAACACTATAGTGAGCTTTCATGCTTACAGTCTTGCTTTTCCATCTAAAACAGCCATACCCATATTTATCGTCAGGTTTCATACAAAATCATTATTCCTGCAGTATGCATGGAAATGAGTAATCTCCACTACATAAGATAACATCCATGACCCCAAGTGTGTTGAGGTCGATTAACATCAGCCTCCATTACAAAAGTGAAACTTGTATTGCATGTAATCTTGATACAGATTCTGTTAGTAATGGAACCACCAATACATGCTGATGGCTATCAAGTTCTGCCACTTGGTTCATGGGTTGAGGTAAATATACATGAAGGTTTAGTTACATTCCTTATTAACATTTTGCTTGATCCTGCTGAGCTTGTGTACAGTCCACAAGTCTCTTTAGACATGGCTATAGGACTGTACCACTTGCAACAGGGAAGGCAGGCAAGTGTATTTATTTCAGGGACCCTGCATGTTTATCTGAGCTCATGTGTCACTTGGGTGCAAAGATCTACTGACAAAAAGGTGTCAATTGAGCTTTATGTAGCTCATTTATATTGAGAAATGAACAGATATTGTCAGAAAAGTAAAAAATATATGGCAATATTTTCAGTTTTGAATTACAATATTTACATTTCACCCTTCTTTTTCAACCTAAATAAATCCCAAAACTGCAGCAACAGATATACACAATTTAATAGCACTGGATAACTATTGAGGTAATAATGTATTCATACAATGCCAGAGCTGAACATTTTCAGACATTAATAAATTAAAATTTACCTTTAATTTTGTATTCTATCATTTTATTTTCCTTTCTGACAGGATTCCTGTTCTCAATCTCTCCATTAGCACAAGTTTTCATTACTCCTCGTAAACTAGTTGCAACTTTACCTTGAAACTATACACACACATTGATCCCATGGTCTGGTTGGTCCTAAATGAAAATGCTGCTATTAGCACATCCAGTATGGTTGCCACAGCAGCCTTCATGAAAATACTATCACTGCTCATAGATGGATGATCGTATCAACATGGTTATTTTACTCAGAAAACCTGAGAATGCCAAGATGATCTATAATGAAAAGTGTGTTGATCTGACATCCAGTATGGCCACTATGGTAGCCATCTTGAAAATCTTGTTATGGCTACTCCAGATTGGATTATCATATCAACATGGAGTTTTCAGTAAGACTTCTTGTGATGTCTAGATTGTTAAATGGAAATGGTGCCAATCTGATGTTCAGTATGGTCACCATGAGAGCCTTCTTATAAATCTTGTACTCCTCCTAAATTGATGGCCATATCAAAACAAGGTTTTTACTAACAGACAAAAAGGACTACTTATGATAGATAGTTAAATGAAAACCTGACAGCCAATAGGGGCACTGCAAAAGGCATCTTGAAAATCTTTTCTGTTGCTACCCCTGCTGAATGGATGGTTATGTCAGGATGGAGTTTTCATTAAAAGATTTCCAGTGATGTCTGATTGGTTCTAAATTAAAATGGCGCTGATCTGAAATTCAGTATGGCCACCATGGCAGCTATCTTGACAATCTTATCTCTGATCTTGAATGGATGACCATATAAACTTGGGATTTTCACTACAAGGCTTCTTATGACATCTAGTTGGTGGTAAATAAAATGGTCTAATATGGCCACCACAGCAGCCATCTTGAATATCTTGTTATTGCTACTCCTTCTAAATGGGTTGTCATATCATCATGGGGTTTTCACTTGAAGTCTTCATATGATGCCTAGCTGGTTTGAAATAAGAGTGGTGCTGATCTGAAATCCACTATTGCCACCATAGCAGCCATCTTAAAAATCTTATCACAACTTTACATGAACAAAAAGTCCTATTGATTTTATGCAAAGACTTCTTATGATGTCCAGTTGGTCTTAAATGAAAATGGTGCCAGTCAGATATACAATATGGACAGCACTGAAGCCATCCTAAAAGTCTTGTTAATTGCTACTCCCCCTGAATATTGTTATCTCTACTCCTCTCCAAATGGATGGCAATATCAACATGGGGTTTTCACTAATAGACTTCCTGTGATACCTATCTGGTTCTAAATGAAGATTGTGTCAGTCTTACATCCAATATGACCACCATGATGAATGTGTTAAAAAAGTTGTCACTACTCTCTCTAAAAAAAAATGAAGTGTTTTTCCCCAAGTTCTAAATGAAAATGGTGCCAGTCATACATCATATATGGTTGCCATGATGACTGTCTAAACATCTTGTTGTTACTGCTACCCCTGAATGAATGATCATTTTGACATATTTTCAGTTTATTATACAGCTTTATTAGTGAAGTCTGATACATCCAATATGACCACCATGATGAATGTGTTAAAAAAGTTGTCACTACTCTCTCTAAAAAAAAATGAAGTGTTTTTCCCCAAGTTCTAAATGAAAATGGTGCCAGTCATACATCATATATGGTTGCCATGATGACTGTCTAAACATCTTGTTGTTACTGCTACCCCTGAATGAATGATCATTTTGACATATTTTCAGTTTATTATACAGCTTTATTAGTGAAGTCTGATTTTATTTGATTGCAAACATTTAACAATGTCATTTGCATGAGTTATGCCCCCTGATTATCCTGACTTGGTTCTCTGCAGTACGGCTTAACCAAGGCTAGTTGAATTTAACCAGATTTCGTCTGGGTTTTTATATTGACAAAAACTTAAACAAGTTTCCGTTACAACATATACCTATGGTTCTGTCCTTACTTTGGCTTCCACATCATAACTTTACCAAGGTCATGGTTGTTTAGTTTCCAATTTTCAATTTTGTATTGTATATCTATCACTTTTCTGACAAAGAATGAGCCAGAATTTTATCTTCGAATCCCAAAAGCAAAAAAATGAAACTATAATTTTCTGCATCCAAATTACCATTCTCTTAAAAGAGGCTGAAACTACTTTTTCCTCAAGGTTTCTCTTTACTCGGCCTGACCTCCAGCATTCCACAAGGTCATTTAAAGGAATTATGGTCTGCATGATCACCAGTCCTTTTCACTGTATTTTCTGCCGTTATTTCTTTCTCATTGAATTGGATTTCAACCAAATTTGGCATGAAACTTTAAATGGATGAAACCATGGACAAATTTGATTTCCATCAATCGTTTAAAAGAATTATGGTCCCTGATTGCTTCATTTTTTTTTTTTCTTTTTTTGCAGCATACATTTACTAAGGAAAATAATTGTACAAAGCTGGATAATAAACTGAAAATATGTCATAATGATCATTCATTCAGGGGTAGTAGTAACAAAAAGAAGTTTAAAACAGTCATCATTTCAACCAGGTTTACACTTTTATGTTGGTGAGATCATGAAACATATTTCTTGCATTCCTCATAATCATTTAAAGGAGTTGTGGCAACATTATCTATTCTCCAATGTTTCTTTCCCAAAAAAAAAATACCCTCCTTTTTTTTTAAAAAAAAAAAAAGGTGTTGTAGAGCACTCAATGGAAGTTCCACTGTTTGAGGTGTGGTATAGCACCCAATAGAAGTTCCTTTGTTCAAAGTGCTGTATAGCAAATGGTATTGATCAGGACCCATTGTGATGCCTTTGTCACTAAGAGCTCTGAGTTGCTTACAGTTTTTAACCTGTACATTTGCAAACAGATAAGATTTAAAATTCCTCAAAATTTTCCAAGTTTTACATTGGGTCCACATACTGTATTCATTATTTCCATCAGTTCAAATACATTGAAGTTGAAAATAAAAACAAAGAATGGTTTAAACTGACAGACTAGCTGGCTGACAACACAATTCTGTAAAAGCTGATACAAGGTAACAATCCAGAAACTTTGTTTTTATAATATTAAAAAAAAATCATTATTTACCTCTGGACCAAAACTGACAAATTAATTTATAGAGTATAGTTGTTGTTGTTGTTGTTGGGCTTAACGCCATTT